>NIVC01003466.1:57500-87500 GCA_002269645.1 Macrostomum lignano | reverse complement strand
GTCAATCACGCATTTTCATCTAGTAGTGAAGATAATTGAGAATTTTCATAATTCTAAAAAAAATGAATTCGTACTACTGATAAATTTCCTAACATAAGTAGGCTGTGCGAATTTTAAGTTTTTTATGTAGTTGGAACCATTATCAAGCATCCTGTGAATAATTCTGTGAGATTTGATTGTTAAGATTTAAACAGCACTGAGAGGCATTGTTTAAGGGCACGGATGATGATGTACATTTCCAAGTGTACTTCGCTGGCGCATTTAGCGCTGATACTGCTGGCTTTGTTCACTTAGTCTATAGTGCTGCTGGATACATTTTATAGAAACTTTTCCTACTTACAGTAGCGGTTGTTGATTTGGGTAGAATAGTTAATTAAAATAAACAAATACGCTAGTTTATGCAAGATGCAATAATTATAGACATCGAAATCATACCATTAAGTTTAGGTGAGGGAAATTTTTCCTTGCTCAAACTGTCACTGACCGGCTGGAACCCTCATCTTAAGTTCGTTGCAATAAGGGTAATAGCAGTCCGGGAAGGAAGTAGTAGTAGTAGTAGTAGTAGTAGTAGTAGTAGTAGTAGTAGTAGTAGTAGTAGTAGTAGTAGTAGTAGTAGTAGTAGTAGTAGTAGTAGTAGTAGTAGTAGTAGTAGTAGTAGTAGTAGTAGTAGTAGTAGTAGTAGTAGTAGTAGTAGTAGTAGTAGTAGTAGTAGTAATCTGAACAAGGCTGTGAACTGCTGGCTGTAAATCTGCTTCAATTTTTGCTGGTCTTTCGTTTTCTATACGAGCATCGCGTCACGCACCGACCCACTGGCTAATCCATTACGCGTGCTCGCCAGTCACCCAAAGGGAATCCGCCTTCAGCCATCTTGATCCATGCCACTCTCCTTTCAATTCAGCAGTTTTCCTCTAGCAGCAGAAATGAGGGTGTCGGTCCGCCCCCCCACTTTGCCATCCAATTTCGGACTGGGAGATCTTCGCTTGATCCCAGGGACAGGATAAATGATGGGGTGAAAGCGCAAAATCGCCTTTCCCCTACTCTCACCCAGACTCCAGATTTATCACAACTCTTCCTATACTTCCTATTTTCCCATTTATCCCAGTTCCCGAGTTCTCGCACTTCCCGAAGGGATGAAGCGTTGATGAGGAGTCTGGGAGTCTGGGAGCTGGCTGGCTAATACCAGGCGAGAGATGCTGACCGGACCAATCACGGATTCGGAGTTGGGGACGGGGCGCCGCTGTGACTTCAGCCTCTGTCTGTCGGTAATGAATCCAACGGGCCCCGACATCTTTCTGAGTCTAAAAATTTCAGTCCGCGTGCCCTACGTCTAGAGCGAAAGCAGCAGATTGACTTCTTCAACCAATAATAAAGCATTCAGTTTCTCCCACTGCTTAGTTTGTCTGGTTCAAGTTTGAATTCCGAGTATTGAACAGCTCTCTACTGGCATTGCCAGGTTGGTAAGAATTTATGCGCGTATTTTGTAGATTACAGGCCAGATTACATTTGCTTCTAAAAGAAAATTTAGTTACTACGAGTAAATATACGAGGGAATGTGACACTTCAGGGTTGGAGTGCAAAGGTGTAGAGACCGTGCCAAGGATGGCAAGCCTTCTAAAGGACAAGAGGATAGAGACTGTAGGATCTCTCCTGTAGGACAGGAGACTAGAGACAACCCTCTGAAGAGACTAGAGACAGCCCTCTGAAGAGACGAGAGACAGCCTTCTGTAGGACAGGAGACTAGAGACAGGCCTCTGAAGGACAGGAGACTAGAGACAGCCCTCTGAAGGACAGGAGTCTAGAGACAGCTCTCCGAAGGACAGGAGACTAGAGACAGCTCTCTGAAGGACAGGAGACTAGAGACAGGAGACAGCTCTCCGAAGGACAGGAAACTAGAGACAGCTCTCCAAAGGACAGGAGACTAGAGACAGCTCTCCGAAGGACAGGAGACTAGAGACAGCTCTCCAAAGGACAGGAGACTAGAGACAGCTCTCCGAAGGACAGGGGACCAGAGACAGGACTCTGAAGGACAGGAGACTAGAGACAGCTCTCCAAAGGACAGGAGACTAGAGACAGCTCTCCAAAGGACAGGAGACTAGAGACAGCTCTCCAAAGGACAGGAGACTAGAGACAGCTCTCCGAAGGACAGGAGACCAGAGACAGGCATCTGAAGGACAGAAGACTAGAGACAGGCCTCTGAAGGACAGGAGACTAGAGACAGCTCTCCGAAGGACAGGAGACCAGAGACAGGCATCTGAAGGACAGAAGACTAGAGACAGGCCTCTGAAGGACAGAAGACTAAAGACAGGCCTCCAGAGGACCACAGAGAATCAGTAAAGCCAGCTCTTAGCTTGGTTCGCTTTCGACAGTGCATTCGAATTTGCATAGCCAAGAGGCGTATCAGTCAATCGGTGTCTTAATCCCCGAACTCGTCCATTTCTCCCATCCGAATCGCCTAATACTCAAACTGGGCAGTCAGTCAGTCATGCAGCAGTGCTGAGTCAGGAATCCCTCACAATTCACGCAACTCGCGCAGGGGATCAAGGCGGGGATATTTCTCCCCTCCGCTCCGCTCCATCCGATAGCTACTCTGAGTCCATTTTCATCAAAATCCCCCATCCTCTGTAGGCGTAAACGGGAATTTTCTTATAGTAGCCACGGCTTTATGGGGAACGGCTGATGGGGGTGGTGAGTTTATCCCATGGGGAAAATTCCAGGCACAATGGATTGCTTCAGTTTCTCTCCCTTGCTCCTCACCGATTCAAGCTATGGGGAGACTTTGAGCTCGTAGATTGAGTTCTAGTTTGTTTCTACGAGTGGAATGAGAATGAGTGGAACTTCGATGTAGATTGTTTTATTATCCATCTGGTGGCTATTTAGGTCATTATATTAGGTTACGGTGATGCTTAAAGGTCATTATAGTTGCCTTTTGATGTTTGAAACTGTGCCCAGCTTTGATCAGGACTGATATCTTTTTGTGATTAATTTGTCTCAGAACCATGATTGTCATACTGTGTGTCCGTGATCTGTTGGACTTATTGTTCTACTCTGAGTCCATGATCAGTTGGACTCATTGTCCTACTATGTGTCCGTGATTAGTTTGATTCATTGTCCTACTGTGTGTCCGTGATCAGTTGGACTCATTGTCCTACTGTGTGGCCGTGATCAGTTGGATTCATTGTCCTACTGTGTGTCCGTGATCTGTTGGACTCATTGTCCTACTGTGTGTCCGTGATCAGTTGGACTTATTGTCCTACTGTGTGTCCATGATCAGTTGGACTTATTGTCATATTGTGTGTCCGTGATCTGTTGGACTTATTGTCATACTGTGTGTTCGTGATCTGTTGGATTTATTGTCATACTGTGTGTCCGTGATCAGTTGGACTTACGAGTATTGTCATACTGTGTTTCCTTGATCAGTTGGACTCATTGTCCTACTGTGTGTCCGTGATCAGTTGGACTTATTGTCATAATGTGTGTCCGTGATCAGTTGGACTTATTGTCATACTGTGTGTCCGTGATCAGTTGGACTTATTGTCATACTGTGTGTCCGTGATCAGTTGGACTCATTGTCCTACTGTGTGTCCGTGGTCAGTTGGACTTATTGTCATACTGTGTGTCCGTGATCAGTTGGACTCATTGTCCTACTGTGTGTCCGTGGTCAGTTGGACTTATTGTCATACTGTGTGTCCGTGATCAGTTAGACTCATTGTCCTACTGTGTGTCCGTGATCAGTTGGACTTATTGTCATACTCTGAGTCCATGATCAGTTGGATTCATTGTCATACTGTGTATCCGTGATCAGTTGGACTTTTGAGCACTCTCAGTTTCCTGGTTTCAGGAAACGAGCATCAGAAGGTTATTTTGCTGTCGTGTTTAGAACGGGGGGGGTTGATGCTGAGCTGAGGCGATGAAGCCCGCCAGAGGAATCAGTAGCAGCAGCAGAATTAGAAAAGGGGAAATCGCACGGAGAGAGGCTTCCTCCATCTTCGCCCTCGCTTGCTCACTCCTCGCGCCGCTGACAAGGGAACGGGGGCTCGTCCAGTCCGGGCCTGCAACAGGGGATGGAGGGCGCCAGTTCTTTCACGCGCCGAGCCCTAATGGACTCGCGCGCCAAGCCGAGAGAGCCAAACCGCTAATGGCCGCCGCACTCGGTCTGCCGCTGCTGCAAAAGAAAATGCATCCCCCTCTGTCCGTTCCCACTCTGTCCTGGTCTGCTCCCCCTCTCTCTCCTCTCCCACTCTCTCTAGTCGGTTTTTTATTCCAATCTTCACGATTGCGCCCGCCTTCTTACAGGAAGGAACATATCTCTGCCCACCGGCCCCTGCTGGGGTAATGAGATCTCGCCCTCATCGCCCCTACTCTCTCTGGCGGGAGCTGAAGAGGCTGGCCCGGAGGGGGGTTGGCACCACAGTTGGAAATGAGGATATCACCTTTCACGCACTCACACTCCCGCGCACAACAAAGCGTTGCTAATCTAGTTCCCCATCCCCGGTCAATTGCTTGATTTCTGCTGCCAGAAAGGAAATTAAAAGCAGAAGCAAATATAATTCCGGCATTCTGGCTCGGGTTGCAAAATCGAAAAGTGCAAATAAGTGATGGAGTGAACCACTGATAGTCTGATACGAGTTCGAAAGCTGATTCAGCTCTGATTTTAGGGTGAGCCAGCACCCTCTCTGATTGCTCAAGGGCGTGGGGGGTTGAGCCAGCACCCTCTCTGATTGCTCAAGGGCGTGGGGGGTTGAGCCAGCACCCTCTCTGATTGCTCAAGGGCGTGGGGGGTTGAGCCAGCACCCTCTCTGATTGCTCAAGGGCGTGGGGGGTTGAGCCAGCACCCTCTCTGATTGCTCAAGGGCGTGGGGGGTTGAGCCAGCACCCTCTCTGATTGCTCATGGGGTGGGGGTTAAGCCAGCACCTTCTCTGATGGCTCATGAGTTACTCCCTCTCTGATTGCTCATGAATTACCCTCTCTGATTGCTCATGAATTACCCTCTCTGGTTGCTCATGAATTACCCTCTCTGATCGCTCACGTGTGAGCTGGACCTGCCCTGTCATCAGTGAATCGCACAGGCAAGAAATCGCAAAGGTAGTGCAAAGCAGTAGAGCAGTGCAAAGAAACTGTATTCGCTGTCTCTTTCGCTGAGCCCTTTGCTGTTTGCTAAACAAGTCAATGTCTGCTTTTTGCTCTTCGGCAGCCTTCGCGATACGAGACAGATAATTTCCTACTGACACAGATTTTAATGTTATGCCCCCAGCCCCTGAGGAAGAGCGAGTGACTGCATGAGCCTCCACATAGTGCTCCTACCGTCATTCCAGTTTCCATAGCCGTTTGTTTGTCAGAGACAGTTAGTTACACAGTAAATGGGAATTGCGCAGGTAAGAACTAGCCTGGGCAAAGATTAAAGCTTTATAGGACTGTGTATGCATGCATTTTGGCAATGTTTGACTTAGCCTCTAGTCGCAACACTACTCGTGTGCTCTCGCCTCCCCTCTCTCCATTTTGAGGCATAGCTGTGGTTTTACTAGGCCTAACTCAGAGAGTCAGAGAGTGAGTGAGGGGTACAACAGGTCACTCTGCCTGTTTTACCTGTTTTATCGCAGAAGTTGGATTTTTAATGAAACAGAAATTCAAACCAATTATAATAATTGCAGCAGGGCTGCGGGCACCCTGGCGCCACGCCTTCGGCGACATCGTCCCGCGCACAAGCGCTGAGGCAATTCTGCCCATTCCGCTGACATGCAAGCGCGCCAATACTGTACGCAGGCACGCACTCATGCACACGCTCACACAGGGTGTACAGCAGCCCTGACTTTTTAATCGTCAGGCATGTACACTCTTTGTGCCTTGGGGGTTGGCCATTATGGGTATCAATCGCACGACAACCGGCCGCCGGCTAATTTTTGTGCACAAGCCTCAAATGAATGTTTGCGCACGGAATCGAACCGGGGGTTGCGGCGCGAGAGTCAGACGCGTTTACCGCTGACCTGCTCTGCTTTCTGAATTAAAATCACTAGAGGGAGAGAGACTTGGGAGAGAGATGGAAAGAGTTAGAGGTGTGAGAAGGAGAGAAGAGAGAGGGAGAGGAAATAGAGAGGGGAGGAGAGAGGAGAGAGAGGGAGAGGATTGAGAGAGGGAGAGTAGAGAGGGGAGAAAGGGGAATTGGGGAACACTGACACGGTAAAAAGCGGATGGAAAACGCGCATAATAAATATGCAGTGGGTAGAAAAAGTGATGAAGAAGTTTTGTCGTGTAAACTGAAAAAAAGATGACGGAGGTCGAAGGTGCTGTGATGTATGTAAGATTTGGAATCGAGAGCAGGAACAAATGAGGAGATAAAGCTGCGAGTTCCGATTTCGAATATAAATGAGTGAATCAACAGCTCAAACCCCTCTACGATTTTCATCTTGCAATTGACAGATTTTTTCATTTCTACATATTAAATCTGCAGACTACCAACAGAAGCAGTGATTTAATAATACGCTTCTGTATTATAATTACCCTGCTAGCTGCAAGAGAATAACTTTACTGTCGCCTGCTATCAATAATTTCTTAGATCAATGTTAATTCATCCCGGGATTGGCATTCTGGCGCTAAACCCCCCCCCCCCCCGGCTACCAAGTGATACCTCGTGGTTGTGGGAGGGTTGGTTAAGATGCGCGGTCGGCATTAATCACCTAGGGAATTCTCTCTCGCACTATCTTCCCATATTTTATTGATTGGAGAGAAACAATTGACCGCCGGAGTAGGGATGGGGAGGGTGCAGATGATGGAGCTGCAGAGATGCTGGCTGGCCCCCCGGGGAAAACGGAGCGCTGTCGCATCGGTAATGGCAGCTCAGTGATGTTTTCGCCGCAAAAAAGAATTCTGACAGTTTTCTAACCACGAAAAGGCTTAGGGAAGTGGGCCTTTTCTGTGGGAGCTGAGCCGCGGTTTTAGCCAAGATTCTATAGAATTCTAATCCCAAGTACCTGCCTCACCTGCGTTCATATTTATCCACCAACCCTCCCCCGACTCTCGAGGCAAGATCGCAAAATCCTCGAGCTCGTGAATCTTAATTTCCCGCTCACCGGCTCACTCTGTGTCTTCCCCGCTCTCTCTCTCTCTCTCAGACCTCGGCTTGAACCAGCTCTCCGTCTAGACTGAAGCCACTTCGTCACATCCCCATGGGGATCCTGGCAGTCCCGCGGCGCCCAGAGAGACCCTTTCACCTTGGAACTGCGAGTCTGCTGCCGAGATAAGGGATATTGCGAAAGCTTTCGGGATAAAATGGGAGAGATCCCCCCTCTCTCTCTCTCTCTCTCTCTCTCTCTGCTCCGTCTCATATCACGCATCCAGCTCCGCGTACTAGCCTGTGTCATCTGCTCTGAGCCACTCCTCGCCTGTGGCGAAATCGCTGCCCCGCACTCGGTCACTTTGCCTCCCACAGATCGCCGCATATCCGCTAAAACTGCCAGACAGAAGTTCCTTGACTAAAAACTCCCCCCCCGACCTCCCTAAATCCCAGTCAAGCCCTCGGATTGGACTCTCAGCTCGTCTCATCTATTCCTCATCACCTATTCCTCCCCCGAGCGCCTCCAGCCTGCCTCTCCTTATCCCCGCAGAAATCCATTAGGCCCAGCAGAATGGGGTACTATAGGCGGCGCCGCTGGTCATGGGCATCGAGTGTGGTCGGGGGGGGGGCTGAAAGTGAGTCTGAAATTGCCGACTTGAAGCTCCGCTGATGCAGAAGATGGTGTGCTCAAACGCCTCCCCCCTCCCCACGCTAAAGCCAGCCGCCAGGCTTAATTTCCATCGCACAAAAGAGGCCATTGATGATGGAGATTAGCGCGCTGTGTTGTATATAATAATACCCCCGAGCTATGATGGCCCCCCGCGGCGCGGCAAGGTGAGCCTTTGAGAAATCGAACTCCATATCCCGACAAAGGCGACCTCTCCCCAGAAAATCCTCCATGGCTTGAAGTCAATAGCGGCTTTTTAGCCCGAAGGATCAAAAAAAGCAATTCGAGTCTGGGAGCCGCTTTTGATCAATTTTATTTCTGCCTGCTGACTGTTCGAGCTGGCAATAACAGCGAAATTGGAATTGAATGAGAAAATTGAGAAAAATGATGGAGAAAATGTCAGTCAACAGTGATTACTTTTTTTGTCAGAAATGTTATTATCTAGTCGTAGTCATAACGTGGTCATCATAGTCATGACATAGTCATCATAGTCATGACATGGTCATCTTAGTCATAACATATTCATCATAGTCATAACATGGTCATCATAGCCATATCATGGTCATCATAGTCACAACATTTTCATCATAGTCACAGCATTGTCATCATAGTCATAACATGGTCATCATAGCCATATCATGGTCATCATAGTCACAACATTTTCATCATAGTCACAGCATTGTCATCATAGTCATAACATGGTCATCATAGCAATATCATGGTCATCATAGTCACAACATTTTCATCATAGTCACAGCATTGTCATCATAGTCATAACATGGGCATCATAGCCATATTATGGTCATCATAGTCACAACATTTTCATCATAGTCACAACATGGTCATCATAGCCATATCATGGTCATCATAGTCACAACATTTTCATCATAGTCACAACATGGTCATCATAGTCATAACATGGGCATCATAGCCATATTATGGTCATCATAGTCACAACATTTTCATCATAGTCACAACATGGTCATCATAGCCATATCATGGTCATCATAGTCACAACATTTTCATCATAGTCACAACATGGTCATCATAGTCATAACATGGTCATCATAGTCATAACATGGTCATCATAGCCATATCATGGTCATCATTGTCACAACATTTTCATCATAGTCACAACATGGTCATCATGGTCATAACATGGTCATCATAGTCATAACATGGTCATCATAGCCATATCATGGTCATCATAGTCACAACATTTTCATCATAGTCACAACATGGTCATCATAGTCATAACATGGTCATCATAGCCATATCATGGTCATCATAGTCACAACATTTTCATCATAGTCACAACATGGTCATCAAAGTCATAACACGGTCATTATGGTCAGAACATGGTCATAATAGGCAGAACATGGTCATCATAGGCAGAACATGGTCATCATAGGCAGAACATGGTCATCATAGGCAGAACATGGTCATCATAGTCATATCATGGTCATCATAATCATAACAGCATAGTCAACCCCAACCCAGCCGGAAGCTCAGCTTCATCAGCTCGGACGATGAGCAGCTCAGACGGCGTGGCCGGAGCAGAAGACTCATCGGGCGACAGCGGCATCGGCAGCGGCGGCTCTGCCATTGACGCGGTCTGTCGCGACTACCTTCGCCACGTGTGCCGCCGCGGCCGCCGCTGCCGCTACCGGCACCCGGAGGCTGGCGAGTGTGCGCGCTTAGCGAGGGCGGAGATCGTTTTCTGCCACGACTTCCAGAACGCCGGCTGTCCGCGGCCGAACTGCCGCTTCGCCCACTGCAGCCGCGAGGAGGAGGCGGCCTACCGAGCCACCGGGGAGGTGCCCGCTCGCCTGCGCTGCCTCATCTCTACAGGGGACCAGCCGCCAGTCTGCAAGGACCATCTGAAAGGTGACTGCAAACGCGCTGCTAAGTGTCGCTTTCGTCACGTGACCCCGGCCGAGCTTCTGGCCGCCGCTGTTGGAGACTGCGACCTGCAGCAACAGCAGCAACAGCAGGAGCAGCAGAAGCATCAGCAGCAGCAGCAGTTTTACGACCTGGCTAAGCGACGCAAGCTGGAATCTGACTATGAACAGGCAGCAGCTGCTGTCGCTGCCTCAGCCGCTTTGGCTGCCTTCTCGCCGCCGCCACCGCCACTGCCGCCACCTCCACCGCAGCCGTTGCAGCCGCTGCAGACGTCGTTGGCTGCCGCGTCGCCTGCAGCCGCCTTCGCTGTGGACCCGGCCTCTCTCTGGGCCGTCATCGCTGCCTCATCGGCGGCCAACGTCGCAGTCGCCTCCGTCGCCGCTCCCGCCGCAGCCGGGGGTCCCTGCGAGGCTCGACTCCTAGTAGAGGAAAACTGCCTACTGCGGCGTCGAGCCGACGAACTGCGGCTGCAGTGCGCCCAGCTGCTGGCCAGCAACGACCTACTGGCCCAGCAGAACGTTCGACTGCGCTGCTTCGGCAAGCCGTCGCCGCAGCCGCAGCCGCCGCCGCCAACTTCCGCAGTCGCCTCCTGCTCGTCATTTTCCACCGCGATCGGCGACTTTCCGACAGCCACGATAACGACGTCGTCGTCTCCGTCGATTGCCGAGGCGCTGGCCCTGGCGCAGGTGTTTGCAGCGGCCGCCACGGCGGGCAAAGTGACGCCCTTGCATTGATTTATTTGATAATTGACTAATTTAAATTGGTGTGAAAAGCATGTTGTTGGAACCTCATGTGAATGCATAAGTAGAACAAGTGAAAACCAAGTTTTAACACTAAATTTTGCTGGTTTAGTGTTGTTTGAGGAGTTGTAGCCCAGTGGTCAGAGCGTTGGACTCACGACTGAAAGGTCGGAGGTTCGATTCTCGACCCTTTCGGAATTGTGTCCTTGAGCAAGACACCCAACTCCGTATTACTTCAGTTCACCCAGCTGTAAAATGGGCGCCAGCATTAGCTGGGATAATTGAGGCTGTGTGTTGCGACCCCCCAGTCCTTGGACTGAACAGCCGTACACAGCCTTCAGATGCCCCGCGCAATAGCTGCGGCTGGACTATTAGGGCAGGTGTAATCAATATTTGATAATTATAACTTGTTATAATAGAGTTATATTGTTATAACACTAACTAGAGACTTGAAAAATAAACAAAACTCAAGAAAAATTACAACCGTTTCCACCTCTGAAGTTTTCTTTTGCAGAGGCTTTTCTGGTCCGAAGTTTGTTTGCGATTAAACCTCAGTTGATGGGCAACGCATTCTATTGAAAATCTGTGTGTAGGACACATTTCCATAAATTTAGTGATTCTTGAATTAAACTCCTTAATTTACTACTGAAAGCAATCTATCGCATTCAATAAATCCTATAGTATGAAGCCAGACAATCTTAAATATGTTTTCTGATCTATAAATTTACAGCTACCTGTGTACATAAAAGTTCTTGTGTTCATTCATCGGCTGTCTTAGTTGAAAAATATTCGTGACTTGCGTATTTCATCGTAAATTTTTGACGAGTTTTGCACCTTTGTTAATTGCACTTGAACCTGTGACTTAACACAGTCGTGCGCACTGTCTGTCACGGTTGGAATAATGGCTCCAAACTCACAGTGAAACCAAGGCCATAAAGTTTAAACTTTAATGTTTTGTTTAAATGCGAAAATACTTAAACCAGCTGCACCTGTTTAAATACTAAAGCCCTTGAAATTTTACAATTTCTCTGAAGGCGAGAAGCTTTAGCTGAATATCAAATATAATATTACAAATTGAAGAAACTATGGACGCAAAATACAATCGACTATTGCATTTTCTATTACAGATTCTCCACCGAGACATTCAGTACTCAACAGTACTCAATAAAAGTTTCCAAAATTGATATTTATTGTTCGAATTAGCACTCGCTATTTTTTGTTTGTTTTTCCTATTCATTTGTTTTAAATTTATGATAATGACGCAAAACCAAGCTCGTGGAATGACGGGAGCTCAATTCTTTTGCCCACTTTGCCGACAAAGAAACAGAGGCGCCCACCAAGAGACAGGGGCGTCCACCAAGAGACAGGGGCGTCCACCAAGAGACAGGGGCGTCCACCAAGAGACAGGGGCGCCCACCAAGAGACAGTGGTGCCCTCCAAGAGACAAGGGCGTCCACCAAGAGACAGGGGCGCCCACCAAGAGACAGGGGCGCCCACCAAGAGACAGAGTCGCCCTCCAAGAGACAGTGGCGCGCACCAAGAGACAGAGGCGCCCACCAAGAGACAGGGGCGCCCACCAAGAGACAGGGGCGCCCACCAAGAGACAGGGGCGCCCACCAAGAGACAGGGGCGCCCACCAAGAGACAGAGTCGCCCTCCAAGAGACAGTGGCGCGCACCAAGAGACAGAGGCGCCCACCAAGAGACAGGGGCGCCCACCAAGAGACAGGGGCGCCCACCAAGAGACAGTGGCGCTCAACAAGACACCAAATTGCCTGCCACTCAAATTGAACTTCCTACGTACGCCACTCACTGCATGCAGAACAGCAGCAAAGATGTGACACGCATTGCGCAGGCCAAAAACTACTCATAATTCAGTAGCCGATGCGCCTATTGCAGGAAATTGGTTTAAACTGAAGAAAATTTATTTAAAGTTACATACCCTCAACCCAGTGTCGGTTCAAACGCGTATTACTACTTGGCGTAAAATGCGTTGTGATCGCCCGCAAATTATATGGCTGGAAAGTCCTAAACGTTTAGTGTTAAAGTTTTTTATATGCTTTTTATACGCATTGCGGATTATTAACAGAGAGCAAGAGGTTACGCTGCTTTTACGCGTGCTTTTGCAGGATAAAAATCGTGTGCAAACACGTAGGTTAATCTGAATACGCGGCAAAATCGGCATGTACTCTCGTGTATATGCAGAGACTGGGTAGCTACAGGTACTCATTATGGATATTACATTATATTACATTATATTGGGCTGTCCCAAAAGTAGTGTTACTTTTGATTATATCTCTCGTTCTAATAATCTAAATAACATCATTTTGCACAATTTAATGGCGGAAACTCTCCTCTCCGTAATAATTTTAACATCTTTTAAAACAAACAAAAATATGGAAACAAAAGTTATGAAAAAAATTGTAACAGGAGTTCAACCATAACTAGACTTACAGTACAAGCTAGCGAAATTTCGAAAAAAATCGAGGAAAAAATGAGTAACTGGCTGCAGTGAATGCTATAAAATAACTGCGGTAAATGACTTGCACTAGACCCATGAGCCAATGAAAGTTGAGCATGAATCCCGGCTGCACTGTGCCCCATAGATACTATAAACACTATAAAGTGTTTCTATCATCCAAAGGGTGTAAACCACGCTCCTCTGAGCAACACTTGAATGCAGATCCATGATTTTTGGCGCAACAAAAGGAGGGAACAAAAAGCAGTGAAGCTGAAGCCCAGTGGGAAATATTCCACTGCTTTAAAAGTTTTATGTTTCTTCGAGTTTTTCCATAGATATCTCTGTATTACAGCAGCCCAACAAAGAAGTTTGGGTGCATTCAATCAAAAGTACTTTTGTTATTTTACGCTAGCTTTTGACTTACTGTAAGTCTATGGTCGGACTCGAGCTACATTTTAGTTCATTCATTTTGTTTCCATTGTAATTATACTTTTACCCAGACGCAATGAAAAAATATTTTGGCCATTATTCCACAGTTTTGATGTGTACCATAGACATTTGGATTGAAAAAATCCATCGCTCAGTATTTTTGTTAATAAATACAGAACAACAAGAAGTAAATGAACAAAAAGGAAAAATCATTAAAACTAAAGTACCAGCTACACGAAAAGAGTTAATAATAAATGTCACAGCTAGTGCAGTTTATCAGTTTGTAGTCGAAATTTGACAATGTAAAAATCAATTTGTCACCCAAAGTGAAACATGCACAGTTCTCAAAGCCGCAGTTTCCAAAGATGCTCGACACTTTAGCCTGATGATTTGGCACTGCAAAAGGAGTTGGTCTATGTTGAATGTTTTCTATGAAAGAGAAATACAGGTGCTCAAGTATAGTTGCCGAACTTACCATTTGAAAGATGCACGACTTGGTTAAGTTGGCATGCGACTGATGAGCTTCGTCTGATGAGCTTCTTTGGTACCGCAGTATCCAAAGCTGGGATTTTTTGGGACTGTCGGCTGCTCGACTGAATCGATTGGCCGCTTTCAGGCATCGTTTATAGCCGTCGAGGCGTTGAAGACTGCATGGTCGCGTTTTCTTCCTAGGTAGCGCCGCACGGTTCGTTCAGTCGTCGACAGGAAGATTTTTTTCCAATTAATAAGCGCGGCTGTTTGACGAGATGCACTATAGCCATAGTTGTTTGACAAGACAAATAGCTTTTTCTCCCACTACTCGCTTTCCTGATTTCTTGCAAGACGCAAGCAAACTCAGCACTCATCACAGTGTTGTCTATGGTCAAACTAAGCCACACAACTCAGTCGTCTATGGGTAAAACAACTCTTAAAACAGCCAATTGAAGCATGATAAAAAGTGTGGAATAATGACAGCGACAAAAGTGTGGAATAATGGCCGCAAAAGTGTGGAATAATGACTGAGCGCTGAGTGAAAGTATAAATACAATTTGCACTTGTATAGTATGCAACTGAGTTGAATAATGGCCAAAACATTATGACTGTCAGACCCTTTTCAGATATCTGCTGAAGTTCTTTGGCGGGGGTACTCTGGTGATTTTTAGTGCCGGTACGTGATAGACTATATAGCTACAATGTAATGGGTGCTGAGCATGAGGACCGGCCTGCTTCTGACTGCTGAGAGCTCGGCTTCTCTGAGAAGCGGCTGTATTACCTGTTCAGCTACCTCGGCAACGCCGGCAGCGGCTAAAGCGTGTGCAGAAGACCGACTGGGCCGCCGTTGAACGTGATTATTCCGTTGTCCAATACACGCATGGATTCGATTTGCATGCGCATTGTGATGCGTTTCTTTGAAGCAGAATCATTCAATAGGGTTTCTTCTGTGGAAAGTATATCGATTTTTACTGTTTTTTCTTAATGTTTTAAAAAAGTAATGTGAGGCTCATTTTTAGTATAAGGGATAGATTAAAAAAAAGATGTAGCCAAAGACCAATGTAATTAAAAGAAAGAACAAAAACATTTTTCGATGCCAAAACAGATTCTTTAGGCTGTAGCTTTAAATTTAGTTTTCTGAATAAAAAATGATTAACAGGTTTAATGGAATTCGATTTTGCTATTTCAAATATCATAAAACTATCGCTTTTTTGACACCAAAATGACTTGATCAAAGCCGGAAGAGTTTTAGCGTAGTAAAAGAAACTGTAGAAATCAAAATATAAGGTTGAAGAATTTCTCAGCGTTACTTTATTGCTGTATAGCAATTAAATGTTTAAATAACAACTCTATATCCTTTTTTGAGCGCTGAACAGTCATAAGTTTGTTTCCACTGAAGCCAATTGGCTAATAATAATTCATCTTATCCAATAGATGCTTCGTCGTGCACGTAGGCCTACTCATCGAGGTCATAGTCATGCTATAAAAAAACTTGTTCTTTGTTTCGAATCTCTCATCAAGTCCGAGTGCTACGCTTAATTCTCGAGGGTTAGGTGTTAAAAATAAAGGTTTTATTTTATTTAAATATGTATTTTAAAGGTTCTTTGTCTCAGCTTGATTGTAGGCTAGCTAATCTAGCTAATTTAAATTAATCTTTATTCAGACAGTATTTAAGTATGATCTTGAGTTTTACTTTATGCTGTTAGTTTTAAATGATAATGATACATAGAACAACATTAAATAAACTTTTTTAGAAGCCAAAAATCAAGAAATCAAGATTAGGCCCTTTTATAAGCTTCGTATTTCTTTATAATTATAAGTCTAGGGAACTAAAAATATTTCTAATATAATATTAGCCTATATAAAAAATTCCATCATTTATAATTATTTAAAAAATTGACTAGACTAGCGCATATATACTAGCAAATATCATAGCATAAAAATTATAGGAAAAAACTAATTCTTCCAATAGTTTAAGGTATATTTAAATAGTTACTAAGTTAGTATAAATAAATCAATGAATGAATCAACTATATAGATTTATAGGTTATGAAATATTTTTTTCTAATTTTGTTTTTTGATAAATAAAATTATATGTATCCCTATGCATATCAAAACAATTCAATTAAAATTGCTTAAAAATTCCAGCAGAGCTCTACTAGTAAGCATTTAGTTGCTATTTGCAGAGCAAGATGACAAAGTTCATCTTTGCTTCTATGCTTCTCATAGTTGGCTACCTTGCAAAGCCTTCAGCATGTAAATATCCAGTTAGCAGCCATAGGTACTTCTCATATTCTGGTGAGTTTTCTTTATTTTGCTAGCATAAGTATACAAATTAAACAGGATTTTTAACCAATGCCTTTCTCTTTGCAGAGCTCAGCTCAAGCATTGCTACACTAGAAATCAGCAATCAGTCTTTGGTTCTCGTGGCAGAAATGGCCAATCAATTTTATCTTGGTGCAATGTGAGTTCAAATAATCTTGCAAGCACACTTCGCCCCCATTGAAGCCAATAGTAGTTTTGACATTTAGCAAAAAATCAGCATTTTGTTTCTTCGTAATGAATATAATTTACTATTGAATATAAATTGAATATTGAATATTAAATATAAACTATTTAATAATATTTATTTTTCAATATAATTTATTTGAAACATTTCACGCCCTTATCATTCGCGCCCTAGCATGCTTTAGCACAGGAGTTCTCAGATTTTCAAAATAATTTTAAAAACTATGAACCCCCCACGCCGCGCCTCCTGGACAGCAACGCGGTATTCGAGGTTCCGTTTGCCGACCTGACCGCTCGCCGCCAAGTTTTGAGCTGGCCGGACTCGGACGGGCCCAGCCTGCAGGTGGAGTACCTGTACTTCGCCAACTCCACCCGGGCCTTCGCTTGCGCCCGCGAGTCGGCCAGTTCGCCGCCAATCTGTCGCTTATTTATTGTCATTAGCAACGGACCTTGGCAACCGATAGGCGACCGGCTTCGCGATATGATTAGCGCCATTTTGGCGCCCAGCTGGCTTGAACCGCCACCTGAATGGCGCGACGGCGGCGCCGGCCTCGGCGTCCAACGTCAGCGACGTCGTGTGTCGCTGGGCCTCCCAGACGGCTCCGGCGGCCTGTCCCGCATGTTCATCAGCGAGTTCGCCAGATTCCCGGATTCGCTGCACCTCGTGGAGCTGCTGACTCCGGGCTATGATCGGATTGGCCGGATCAGCGCTGACGGCTATTCTCGCCGTAGCCGCGAGCTGTGGATCTCCAAGTCGGCCACTCCGCTGGCGCTGGGCACCGTGGCTGAGCGGCTGTACGCTCTGTACACCGAGCCGGCGCTGGAGCTGGACAATTACTGCGGCAGCGTCAACGGCCCGGACGCTTTCGCTGCGCCCGACGGTCAAGCAATCAAGGTGAAGATCAAGATTGCGTGCTGTTTGGTCTCACTTTTGTTCAGAACTAGTGCAACCTGTTTGATAGTGGCTTTGAAACTATTGCTCCTAGTAGACTAACTAGTAGGTAAATTTTAGCTATCAGAGCTATTACTCATATTAAGTAGGTTTCGAAGCTTTATCAAGCAGGTAGATAAGAGGAAGGTTTATCAGTCGGTAGATTTATCCAGCAGGTAGGTAGAGGGTAGGTTTATCAATCGGTAGATTTAGCCAGCAGGTAGGTAGAGGGTAGGTTTATCAATCGGTAGATTTAGCCAGCAGGTAGGTAGAGGGTAGGTTTATCAATCGGTAGATTTATGCAGCAGGTGGATAAAGGTAGGTTTATCAATCGGTAGATTTAGCCAGCAGGTAGGTAGAGGGTAGGTTTATCAATCGGTAGATTTAGCCAGCAGGTAGGTAGAGGGTAGGTTTATCAATGGGTGGATTTATCCAGCAGCTGGGTAGAGGTAGGTTTATCAATCGGTAATTTTATGCAGTAGGCAGGTGGCAAAGTGTTTTATCGGTCGTTAGATTTACCAGTTAGGCAGACAAGTTTATCAGTCTGCTGCGCTCCCATAAGTTCTAATCATTTTCCTCACCGCCCTGTCCCTCATCAGTTGCCGCGATTCACCAGGCTGGGCCGAGTCTGCCTGAACGATCCCGGCTTGCCCGCCCCGTTCATGCCGTCCACCCGGGTGCTCACCTCCTTCTTCAAGCTGCGCCTGATCTGCCGCAACGGCTCCTACGATTATGACGTGCTCGGTGAGCGGCTAACTGGGGACTCATAAACTGGGAACCGGGGATTCATGAGCTAGGAACTGGGGATCACAGACAACAGGAGACTGGGATACAGACACCAGGGAATCGGGGGTCACAGGCACCAGGAAACCGGGGGTCACAGACACCAGGGAATCGGGGGTCACAGACACCAGGGAACCGAGGGTCACAAACACCAGGGAACCGAGGGTCACAGACACCAGGGAACCGAGGGTCACAGACACCAGGGAACCGGGGGTCACAGACACCAGGGAACCGGGGGTCACAGACACCAGGGAATCGGGGGTCACAGACACCAGGGAATCAGGGGTCACAGACACCAGGGAACCGAGGGTCACAAACACCAGGGAACCGAGGGTCACAGACACCAGGGAACCGAGGGTCACAAACACCAGGGAACCGGGGGTCACAGACACCAGGGAATCAGGGGTCACAGACACCAGGGAACCGGGGGTCACAGACACCAGGGAATCGGGGGTCACAGACACCAGGGAATCAGGGGTCACAGACACCAGGGAACCGAGGGTCACAAACACAATAGGGAACCGAGGGTCACAGACACCAGGGAACCGAGGGTCACAAACACCAGGGAACCGGGGGTCACAGACACCAGGGAATCAGGGGTCACAGACACCAGGGAATCGGGGGTCACAGACACCAGGGAACCGAGGGTCACAAACACCAGGGAACCGAGGGTCACAGACACCAGGGAACCGAGGGTCACAAACACCAGGGAACCGGGGGTCACAGACACCAGGGAACCGAGGGTCACAAACACCAGGGAACCGAGGGTCACAGACACCAGGGAACCGGGGGTCACAGACACCAGGGAATCAGGGGTCACAGACACCAGGGAATCGGGGGTCACAGACACCAGGGAACCGAGGGTCACAAACACCAGGGAACCGAGGGTCACAGACACCAGGGAACCGGGGGTCACAGACACCAGGGAATCAGGGGTCACAGACACCAGGGAATCGGGGGTCACAGACACCAGGGAACCGGGGGTCACAGACACCAGGGAACCGGGGGTCACAGACACCAGGGAATCGGGGTTCACAGACACTAGGGAATCGGGGATCACAGACACTAGGGAACCGGGGTCACAGACACCAGGGAATCGGGGATCACAGACACCAGGGAACGGGGGTCACAGACACCAGGGAACCGGGGATCCCAGACACCAGGGAATCGGGGGTCACAGACACTAGGGAACCGGGGGTCACAGACACCAGGGAACGGGGGTCACAGACACCAGGGAACCGGGGATCACAGACACCAGGGAACGGGGGTCACAGACACCAGGGAACCGGGGGTCACAGACACCAGGGAACCGGGGTCACAGACACCAGGGAACCGGGGGTCACAGACACCAGGGAACCGGGGTCACAGACACCAGGGAACCGGGGGTCACAGACACCAGGGAACCGGGGTCACAGACACCAGGGAACCGGGGGTCACAGACACCAGGGAACCGGGGGTCACAGACACCAGGGAACCGGGGGTCACAGACACCAGGGAACCGGGGGTCACAGACACCAGGGAACCGGGGGTCACAGACACCAGGGAACCGGGGATCAAAACCAATCATAATAGACTTGCAAGTTCCAAAACAATTGACCTCAGCTGTGCACTGTCGGAGCAGTTTATGTCTGCCGTCTTTGAGGTCAAAGCTCTGTCAACGAATTCTGCCGCATGGTTCTTTGAGCATCCGCTCTGCCGGCTCCAAGAAGCGGATCTTGGATGATGATGAGTCCCCAAGGAGGCTGTAAAAAGCGGCAAGAGTTCCGGCGGCCGCCTCTTCTGCTCTCCTCGCCGTTTTGTGCTCAGGCTCAGGCGGGGTCAAGAGGGGGCAGCGCCTAATCCGACTTGAAGCTCGCCGGAGCGTGCTTTGATTCTCGTCCCAAGCTGGTCTCTCAGCTGTTCTGCTTCGCTTCGCTTCATCTGATCTTTTCTTAGTTGAGCTGCTGTCCTTAATAACTTGAGTAGTCTTTGAGTTGTCCGCCAGCTGCTAAGTCTACTGTAAGATCTCATTGAGACTCGGAGGGTTATGCTGCTGTAGAAATTTAATATTCTTATTTCTTTTTGTATGCTCATTTACAATTCTTTTTATCTTTTCTTTTCTTATCCTGATAAAATAGAATTGAGGTGTCTTTGAAGTCCAATGTACATTCTTTCAAATCCAAATAATGACACTCCTTCTAAATGCTAATGACACTCCTTCAAAATCCTAATGACACTCCTTCAAAACCGTAATGACACCTGCAAAATCCTAATGACACTTCTTCAAAATCCTAATCAAACTCATTCAAAATCCTAATGACACTCATTCAAAATCCTAATGACACTCATTCAAAATCCTAATGACACTCCTTCAAAACCCTAATGACACTCATTCAAAATCCTAATGACAATCCTTCAAAATCCTAATAACAATCCGTCAAAATCCTAATGACAATCCGTACAAATCCTAATGACACTCCTTTAAAATCCTAATGACAATCCGTCCAAATCCTAATGACTATCCGTCCAAATCCTAATGACAATCCGTCCAAATCCTAATGACAATCCGTCCAAATCCTAATGACAATCCTTCAAAATCCTAATGACAATCCGTCCAAATCCTAATGACAATCCGTCCGAATCCTAATGACAATCCGTCCAAATCCTAATGACAATCCGTCCAAATCCTAATGACAATCCGTCCGAATCCTAATGACAATCCGTCCAAATCCTAATGACAATCCTTCAAAATCCTAATGACAATCCGTCCAAATCCTAATGACAATCCGTCCGAATCCTAATGACAATCCGTCCAAATCCTAAAAACAATCCGTCCAAATCCTAATGACAATCCTTCAAAATCCTAATGACAATCCGTCCAAATCCTAATGACAATCCGTCCGAATCCTAATGACAATCCGTCCAAATCCTAATGACAATCCGTCCAAATCCTAATGACAATCCGTCCAAATCCTAATGACAATCCGTCCAAATCCTAATGACAATCCGTCCAAATCCTAATGACAATCCGTCCAAATCCTAATGACAATCCGTCCAAATCCTAATGACAATCCGTCCAAATCCTAATGACAATCCGTCCAAATCCTAATGACAATCCGTACAAATTCTAATGACACTTCTTCAAAATCCTAATGACAATCCGTCCGAATCCTAATGACAATCCGTCCAAATCCTAATGACAATCCGTCCAAATCCTAATAACAATCCGTCCAAATCCTAATGACAATCCGTCCAAATCCTAATGACAATCCGTCCAAATCCTAATGACAATCCGTCCAAATCCTAATGAAAATCCGTCCAAATCCTAATGACAATCCGTCCAAATCCTAATGACAATCCGTACAAATTCTAATGACACTTCTTCAAAATCCTAATGACAATCCGTCCGAATCCTAATGACAATCCGTCCAAATCCTAATGACAATCCGTCCAAATCCTAATAACAATCCGTCCAAATCCTAATGACAATCCGTCCAAATCCTAATGACAATCCGTCCAAATCCTAATGACAATCCGTCCAAATCCTAATGACAATCCGTCCAAATCCTAATGACAATCCGTCCAAATCCTAATGACAATCCGTCCAAATCCTAATGACAATCCGTCCGAATCCTAATGACAATCCGTCCAAATCCTAATGACAATCCGTCCGAATCCTAATGACAATCCGTCCAAATCCTAATGACAATCCGTCCAAATCCTAATGACAATCCGTCCAAATCCTAATGACAATCCGTCCAAATCCTAATGACAATCCTTCAAAATCCTAATGACAATCCTTCAAAATCCTAATGACAATCCGTTCAAATCCTAATGACAATCCGTCCAAATCCTAATGACAATCCTTCAAAATCCTAATGACAATCCTTCAAAATCCTAATGACAATCCTTCAAAATCCTAATGACAATCCTTCAAAATCCTAATGACAATCCGTCCAAATCCTAATGACAATCCGTCCAAATCCTATATATCCGCGGCTCAGGTTTTTTTGGGATTCTCTGCCTCTCATCAGCCTCAGGAAATTTACTTGCCGGCCATCGGAATGAAAATTTGATTTGAGCTCGAGCTCGGCCGCTGGTTGCGAGTTGAGTTTATTTTTTGGAAATTCTCAGAATCACAGACAGACAGACAGACAGAGTTTCCTAATGAGACGCGGAGACCCGAACTCAGAATTTCGACACAGAGTGTAGCCTTATAGCCAATGTTAAAAGGGCCGGAGCTGCTCAGCGGTAAACGCGTCGGACTCCCGCGACACGGCCCTGGTTCGAATCCGTGCGCGGCCTCATTAATTTGGGGCGGCCGTGCGATTCACAGCCATGAGGACCAGCCTCCAAGGCACGAGAGTGTACATGCCTGACGGTTAGAAAGTCGGGGCCGCTGTACACCCTGTGTGAGCGTGAATTATTATTAAGAAAGAATTATTATTAAAATTACAGGTTTTGATCACGAGCTTCTGAATTTCAGTTTGTCCTAACAGTCAGTTAAGTTTTTGCATCGAGTTCAAGCTGTCAAAACTGCTTCAGTTTTTTTTTGCATTAGAAATGGCGCAAAATTCGAACAAGTCTTTATTACTATTTTTTCGTTTAAATGGCGCAGTTGCATTCGAGAGGAGCGGGCTGAGGCTGTCTGGCATACATTTACTTGCCCCGCTGTCGTGCGCAGATCAGTACAGCAGACAGCTAGCGGCATTCCTGAATCTATTCATCTTTTATTTCTGCTGCTTGTGCCTACTATGCAGCCTTCACGACCCATGCCGCCGCCGCTGCCCCTTTGCGGTGCCACTGCACTTTTCTGACAGCCGGGGGGATGCTGTATGTGCGTTTAAAATCCCACTACTTTTCTAGCAGTGGTCACCCGCTCTCTCTCTCTCTGTGTGTCCGCTTACCCCCCTCTGGCCAGGACTTTTTACCAACAACAGTCTCGATCTGGCTTCCTTCTACTTTGTAATATACTCTTTCTCTAATCTCTTAAATGACGTTTGTATCTGCTATCTTATTTGTTAGTTTCTCTCTATCTTTTTCCACTCTCCACTCCCCCCTCTTTTATTATCTAGCTCTGTGTTTTCTCTCTTCCTCCCAGCTACCTTATCTCTGCCTGACCCTCCCCCTCTTCCCTCTCCGTCTCTCCCCTCTATCCGTCTCTCCCTACCCGTCTCTCCCTACCCGTCTCTCCCTACCCGTCTTTCCCTACCCGTCTCTCTCTACCCGTCTCTCCCTACCCGTCTCTCCCTACCCGTCTCTCCCTACCCGTCTCTCTCTACCCGTCACTCTCTACCCGTCACTCTCTACCCGTCTCTCTCTACCCGTCTCTCCCTACCCGTCTCTCTCTACCCGTCTCTCCCTACCCGTCTCTCTCTAACCGTCTCTCTCTACCCGTCACTCTCTACCCGTCACTCTCTACCCGTCACTCTCTACCCGTCACTCTCTACCCGTCTCTCTCTACCCGTCTCTCTCTACCCGTCTCTCTCTACCCGTCTCTCTCTAACCGTCTCTCTCTACCCGTCACTCTCTACCCGTCACTATCTACCCGTCACTCTCTACCCGTCTCTCTCTACCCGTCTCTCTCTAACCGTCTCTCTCTACCCGTCTCTCTCTACCCGTCTCTCTATACCCGTCTCTCTCTACCCGTCTCTCTCTACCCGTCACTCCCCCTCTACCCCGCCCTCTCCTCTCTTCTCTCCCTATCCTTTCACTATCCCCTTAGTCTCCTACAATCTCCCCACATCTCTCCTATTTTCCCTTCTGTTTCGATACTTTCGCAGCCAGGCACTTAGCCAGCCAGCAGTTTATAATAAACAAACATTTCGGCCATCTATTTTCTAGTGGCATCAACAACCAAACAGATTGGTTGATTGATTGATTTTTCTTAAGCTCCCCGTCTGTACCATTTATTAGATATTTTAGGCATTGGAAAGTCTAGACTTTTGGTTGAGGGGGGGGGGTGTTGCTACCCTCATACGGCCCATTAAGCTTCAATAGCTTTCAGACCTCTGTGCAGTAACAGCAGCAGCCGCGGTAGCATAGCAACAAAGAATGGAGCGCCAGGGGCATCCTGGAAGGACATCTTGAAAAAATTTCATTTTCCTCTTAGCTCCCAGCGAAATGAAAAGGCTGGCAAGTAGTCAAAAGGGGAGCAGAGGAAGCAGAGCCTGCCGTCTTCTTTTTTCCCCTGTTCGCGCATTAAATGCCAGGCCGTTCACTTTCTGCTCGGCCTCGGCAAAGTGTTGACCTCAGATGTTCCGCGCAGAGTGTCTTCTATCCTTGGACAATTTTTCCCAAAACACGCCGCCTGCTGCTGATCCCGAAGCCCTCGAGGTCACACTATAGAAACTTGAGACTCCTAACTAAGACCAGTATTTAGTAGGCCTGCGTTTTCCATCTGCAGCCAACCAGCTTCCCCAATGGGATTCCAAAATCCATAATGTAAAACTAAAAATTCCAGACGATCGGTGCTTCTTTTCGCTCTCTTCCACGGTGTGGCGGGCCAAGCAAAAAATTTATAATCCCTATCCCATCCTCTCGCGCAGGCTCTTTTCCCGAATGTCTAGGATTCATCCCCAGAATCCCAAATCGCAAATCTCCTTTCCCACGCGCGGCGACCCTCACAGCGCCTGCCTCACCAGTGCTGCTGGCGACAGTCGCAGAAAAATAAATATGGATTCTGCGGTGTGGGAGGGTTCGTATGGCTATAAAAAGTTCTGTGTGCATTGCAGATAGATGCAGCCAGGGAGACCAGGAGCTTTGACTCTTGCCCAAATCCCCAGTCTGTAGGCTGAAATCGCCTAAATTTCAATTTACCTTTTGTGCATGACAACTCGTACAAACTCGACTTCTCTATCCGGCCCTCGGGTCCTCTGAAACTTCACAATAGCAATCCGGCCCCTGAATGATTATATAATTGTTCTCGGCGCACTCGGACACTCGGATATTTCTCGACCGGATTTGTCTATGGCAAAACCCCAATCAGCGCTATGAGTTCTCGAGAGCACACTGAATGCATTGGCGATACGACAAATATGCGTTCCTTATCGGCCTTCAGCGCGTTTCTAAGAAACTCGAGTGTAAATTTCCTCTGACTGGCTCTTAGTGTACGGGTATTGCTTAGAATTCAATTATTTTATTTAGCTTTAAAATTAAAAAGAAAGTTTAAAAAAGTCGTTTCTACGAGTACCGAACCGAAGTTTAGGATACATTTTGCACCACATGACGCAGCAAACACCATAGCGGGTTGTCCGAAATTGGGAGAAGAATTGATTCTCCATAATCTGGCTCTTGGCCTCCTTGATGCAGCCTACGGATGGCACCATGCTGTGCCCGTATTAATTATAATATCTATGAAGATTTGTTGGAATTTTCCTGTCTGTCTTGCAGCGCCAACTGTTGGTGATGAATGATGACTTCTGGGCGAAGAGCGAAAGGGAGAGAGAGCGAGAGATGCTTGACAAAAAAAAGTCGAAGGCAGGAGAAGACGGGACTTCCGGATTCGTTAATTAAGCCTGTCGCCAGGGGTTTTTTAATTCCCTACCCGCTTGCATTTTGCCTTGCTGGGCACAGCATGAGGTTCAGTGAGGCAGAAAGTGATACCGAGCGACGGAGCGTAATAAAAATTGGTGGAGAGTAATACAGATCGATAGAGAGTAATACAGATCGGTGGAGAGTAATACAGATCGGTGGAGAGTAATACAGATTGATAGAGAGTAATACAGATCGATTGAGAGTAATACAGATCGGTGGAGAGTAATACAGACCGATAGAGAGTGATACATATCAATTGAGAGTAATACAGATCGATTGAGAGTAATACAGATCGGTGGAGAGTAATACAGATCGATTGAGAGTAATACGGATCGGTGGAGAGTAATACAGATCAGTGGAGAGTAATACAGATCGGTGGAGAGTAATACAGATCGGTGGAGAGTAATTCAGATCGATAGAGAGTAATACAGATCGGTGGAGAGTAATACAGATCGATAGAGAGTAATACAGAGTCAAGAGTAGTACAGACTGGAGAGTAATACAGAGTGGAGAGTAATACATATCGGCGGAGAGTAATACAGAGTGGAGAGTAATACAGAGTGGAGAGTAATACAGAATGGAAAGTAGTACAGAGTGGAGAGTAATACAGAATGGAAAGTAGTACAGAGTGGAGAGTAATACAGAATGGAAAGTAGTACAGAGTGGAGAGTAATAGAGTGGAGTGTAATACTGAGCGGAGAGTAATACAGAGTGATGGATAAATATGAATATGCAGAGAGAGAGAGAGACTAAAATCGAGAAAGATGAATTTCTTAATCAGTGTTATATCGAAGTTTCACATTTTATTATCTAATATTCGTATTAGGGCATTTTATACCAGTTGACTTTCATACGATGTACCTGAGGTGAAGTATCCGTCTTTGAGCTGTTTGAACTGAGCATTAAGAGAGCCATTCAGCTAGGAATGGTTGATTAATTTAGCAGTAATTATGGCAATAGCGTGTGCCATATGGGATCTGAGGAGCTGAGCAGTGCAATATGCGTGCAGAGAAACCGGGTGAGGAAGCCCAGAAGCCTCTGTTGGGAGCAGCCTATTGATTAAGCGGGCCTGTGACGCAACCCGCCAGACAATTTCCTTTTTAATTTCCACAGGGATTTGCGCCGCTCTGCTTGTAGCTTCTATATGAGTAGAGGAGCACTGGAGAGTTCGATTTGAGTCCACTTCCAGCTTGCCCCGGAGACTGGGCCCGTCTACCCTTCGCTCCTTCATCATCATCACTAAAACTGGGGGGGGGTGGAAGCGAAACGTGTTGACAAAAATCTTATGCCACAGTCCTCCCCATCGCTAATCAATAGTCCCAAAATTAGAATCTCCACTGTCGAGTGCCGGCCAGTGACCTTAAGAAAGTTTCGAGGTCAAAAATATGATCTCTCATGTTCAACCCCGAGGAGCCGATGCCTCAAAATTTTTATGACGCTATTGCCTAGCAGCTGAAGTGTCTCATTGATTTCTTTCCCAGCCAGCCGTCGTGCTGGCTTCATGTTCCCAGTTCCGCTGTGCCGCCGATGAGCAGGGAGAAAATTCGAGTTTGGGCTACGGGGCCTATAGGAATGTAGTCGGACTTAGCATTGCACAAAATATATCGATTTATTGCAGCTAGCTTAGCTTCACTCTCTAGGAAACTTGATACTGTTGATAATTTGTGATAAAAAACTGGTCTAAGCCATATTAAAACAGCCATAGACTTTCCAGTCTGAGCCATAGACTATCCAGCCTGAGCCATAGACTATCCAGTCTGAGCCATAGACTATCCAGTCTGAGCCATAGACTATCCAGTCTGAGCCATAGACTATCCAGTCTGAGCCATAGACTATCCAATCTGAGCCATAGAATATCCCGTCCGAGCCATAGACTATTCAGTCTAAGCCATAGACAACTCCCCCCGCTCGCTTGCAGACCAGGTCACTCAGTTCAGCCAGTCGGGCGCATTCTACGGCCTATTCTCGCCCCAGAACTCGCCAGCCGGTGGTTTTCAAGCCGTCTGCCGTTTCGACGCGGCCGAAGCCGAAGCGCTGCTATCGAGCGCGGACAGCTTCATCGAGCTGAACCGGACTGCCTGGCAGGCGCCCTACACGGCCAGCCGGTTGCCAAGGTCGGAATTTGCCAGGCGGAGCGGCCGGGCGCAGCCGACTAGCTGCAGCTGGACTCCTGATGAGGCTGGCAGGCTGCGCTTCAGCAACTTGAAGGTCGAAAGGATGGCGCCGCTGGTAGCGCGGCCGCTTGTGGCCAGCAGCCTGCTGACTCTGCAGGCCGGGGCCAAGCACCGCGTGACTGCGGTGGCTGCCGCCTTTGACGTGGGCTTGCCACCTAGGGACCTCCTGCTGATGGGCACAGGTGTGTTCAACAGGTTTTTAATGGCCCTCTGAATTTTTCAATATGCTAGAAACTCGCCTCTTAATTCCCCACAAAATTACCCCTAAATCCCCTAGAGAATCGCCCCTACACTTCTCTTAGAAAATCACCCTTAATCCTCTAGAAAATCGCCCCTCAATCTTATAGAAAATCACCCTCAATCCTCTAGAAAATCGCCCCTAAATCTTATAGAAAATCGCCCCTCAATCTCCTAGAAAATCACCCCTCAATCTTCTAGAAAATCTCCCCTCAATCCTCTAGAAAATCGCCCCTTAATCGCCTAAAAAACGCCCCTAAATCTTCTAGAAAATCGCTCTTAATCCTCTAGAAAAGCGCCCACAACAAAATTTCCATTCAGAATTGATGAGTTAAAAAAAGTCGTCTATAAAAATCCGAAAAATTGCCCAAACTCCCTTCCAGAATCGCCCCCCCCCAACTCCCATCCATCACCGAGAATAGCAAGTACTGCATGCCTCATCTCTTCAGCAGTATGATTTGCACTTTAATTTTGCCGCCAGCCAGAGTGCTTGGCTCCGCATGTCTCATAGGCATTGCGTAAATGATTTGCTGAGTTTGTATGCAGCTAGTGTGGCAGCCGTTAGTTAGACTGCATGCTGCTTAGTACTTTAGTAACTGCAATTACAAGCATTGAAGCAGATAGGAATTTGAGCATAGCTACTGTATTTACAGACGATATGGCTACTCTAGAGTAGGAGAAGACTGAATTCTTCTGTTAAGGCCTGTCTAAAAGCTCTGAATAGCAGCAGGATGCGATGTTTAGAAGCACCTAGCTGCCATACTAGCTTTTCTGTGACTAAATTTGTAACCTGTCACAGCTGACTAAGTCAGAGCATTGAATTTGTAGTCTTTTTTTATGCCATTTCTGCTACATTGTACGTCGTCCCATTGTGATTTTCTTTAACTGTGTAATATGGGTGTGTATGCTTCTGACTTATGCAGCGTTCCAGGCTCTCTCCCCCACACGTTCTTCATCCGAGAGTGCTCAGAATGGGTTCCTTCATGCGTTCTTCATGAGAGAGTGCTCAGAATAGGTTCCTTCACACGTTCTTCCTTAGAGAGTGCTCAGAATAGGTTCCTTCACACGTTCTTCATTAGAGAGTGCTCAGAATAGGTTCTTTCACACGTTCTTCCTTAGAGAGTGCTCAGAATGGGTTCCTTCACACGTTCTTCCTCAGAGAGTGCTCAGAATGGGTTCCTTCACACGTTCTTCCTCAGAGAGTGCTCAGAATGGGTTCCTTCACACGTTCTTCCTTAGAGAGTGCTCAGAATAGGTTCCTTCACACGTTCTTCATTAGAGAGTGCTCAGAATAGGTTCTTTCACACGTTCTTCCTTAGAGAGTGCTCAGAATTGGTTCCTTCACACGTTCTTCATTAGAGAGTGCTCAGAATAGGTTCTTTCACACGTTCTTCCTTAGAGAGTGCTCAGAATTGGTTCCTTCACACGTTCATCAGAGAGTGCTCAGAATAGGTTCTTTCACACGTTCATCAGAGAGTGCTCAGAATAGGTTCTTTCACACGTTCTTCCTTAGAGAGTGCTCAGAATTGGTTCCTTCACACGTTCATCAGAGAGTGCTCAGAATGGGTTCCTTCACACGTTCTTCATCAGAGAATGCTCAGAATGGGTTCCTTCACACGTTCTTCCTTAGAGAGTGCTCAGAATAGGTTCCCTCACATGCTCTTTCTTAGAGAGTGCTCAGAATGGCTTCCTTTACAACTATTTTTTTCATGGAGTGCTCAGAATTGTTTCCGCAGCACACCTCCGGGAGTGCTCAGCGCCCAGAGTCCTTCAAATCCCACAGAGAGTGCCCAGGGTCGAACACACTCCACAGTCTGAGCCAGAGTGCTCAGAGTCCAGTATACCCAACAGAGAGTGCTCAGAGCACAGAATCAGTCACATCCCTCTACAAATGCTAATTTCCCAATCCCAATCCCCCAGACAACGGAGCAGTGCTCAAAGTCCTGGCCAACACCGGCTCCGTTCTGGAGACGCTGCACCTTCTGCCCGACTTCGCAGTCGATCGAGTTGTGGTTCGCGACGGCCGGCTGTTCGTCTTCTCCGGCGATCGGGCAGCCTCTGCGCCGCTGTCGCCCGGATGCCGACAGGCAGGGACCGACTGCCCCGTCTGCAGGAGGGATCCCGGATGTCGCTGG
>NIVC01003466.1:0-52500 GCA_002269645.1 Macrostomum lignano | reverse complement strand
TAATTTTGCTTGAAAGACAGCTTTTTAGCCCTCTTTTAGAGGGCTATTGATCTGTGGAAATATATATAATGTATATTCAGCTACCAGTATATCCCCAATTCACTAAGGGGAATGTACTGAAAAATCTCCATTCACCAATCTGATAAATCTCCATTTACTAATCTGATAAATCCCTATTCACCAATCTGATAAATCTCCATTCACCAATCTGATAAATCTCCATTCACCAATCTGATAAATCTCCATTCACCAATCTGATAAATCTCCATTCACCAATCTGATAAATCCCCATTCACCAATCTGATAAATCTCCATTTACTAATCTGATAAATCCCTATTCACCAATCTGATAAATCTCCATTCACCAATCTGATAAATCTCCATTCACCAATCTGATAAATCTCCATTCACCAATCTGATAAATCTCCATTCACCAATCTGATAAATCCCCATTCACCAATCTGATAAATCTCCATTTACTAATCTGATAAATCCCTATTCACCAATCTGATAAATCCCCATTCACCAATCTGAGAAATCCCCATTCACCAGTCTGAGAAATCCCTATTCACCAGTCTGATAAATACCCATTCACAAAGTCCAGAAATCCCTATTCAATAAAGTTCGAAGAATCTGATAAGAAGACACTTTTAATTTGAATTCCAAAACCCCTCATTTCAGGTGTCGATTCCGAGATTAGATCTCCGCAAAGATCGCGCCTGTTGCCACCGCCGCCGCCGCCGCCGCAGCCACCAGCCAACAACGCAGTCGATGATGCGGCGATCCAAGCCGCCATCGAAAACGGTGTCGAAGAGTCGCCAAGCCACCGGCTGCAGCCTTACGACACCAGCCCAGCCTCGGCCTCTGCTGCCGCCGCCGCCGCCGCCGCCGCCGCCGCCGCCGCCTCCTCGTCCGACAACGCAGCCGCCGCCCGGGTGCCCGTCGGCGCTTTCGTCGCCGTTCTGGCCACCTTCGGTGCCGTCGGCTTCGCTGCCGGCTTCCTGGCCGGGCGGCGACTGCGCAGCAGGCGGAGGCGGAAACTGCCGCCCGGCCAGCCGCTGCCGCCGCCGCCGCGGCCACTGACCGACGCAGCGTCGTGTTCGTCGTTGTTGAAGCGTCACCGACCCGACGTCGGTAGCAATCAGGACAATTTGTCGCCGACTTTGTCGGCGAGCAACGAACGACAAACGGGGACTGCCGCTGCGACGGGGACAGCGGCGACGCAGCACGCGGTGGAGAACGACTACGCCACTAACCCGCGCCCGCAGCAGCCGCCTCTGCGTAACTCTGCCGCTCTGTCCTCGCTGGACGGCTGGAGGCCGCCGAGCATCGACAGTCTGGCCGCTGTGGCTGCCTTTGCCGATGATGCGCCAGTTGATCACCGGATTAACGAGTGGGACCTCATCTGAGCTTTGAGACCTCATCTGATCTTTGAGATCTCACCTGAGCTTGAAGACCTCATCTGAGCTTTGAGATCTCACCTGAGCTTGAAGACCTCATCTGAGCTTTGAGATCTCACCTGAGCTTGAAGACCTCATCTGAGCTTTGAGATCTCACCTGAGCTTGAAAACCTCATCTGAGCTTTGAGATCTCATCTGTGCTTTGAGACCTCATCTGTGCTATGAGACCTCATCTGAGCTTTGAGACCTCATCTGATCTTTGAGATCTCACCTGAGCTTGGAATCTCATCTGAGCTTGGTATCTCATGATCGGAGCTGAGATCTCATTGGGATCTCATGATCGGAGCTGAGATCTCATTTGGATCTCATGATCGGAGCTGAGATCTCATTTGGATCTCCTAATTAGAGCTGAGATCTCATGATCGGAGCTGAGATCTCATTAGGATCTCATGATCGGAGCTGAGATCTCATTGGGAACTCATGGTTGGAGCTGAGATCTCATTAGGATCTCATGATCGGAGCTGAGATCTCATAGGGATCTCATGATCGGAGCTGAGATCTCATTGGTATCTCATGATCGGAGCTGAGATCTCATTGGTATCTCATGATCGGAGCTGAGATCTCATTGGGATCTCATGATCGTAGCTGAGAGCTCATTGGTGATCTCACACTAGTGCGATGTGCCTCAGACTGTATACAAGCAAATCCTTCACTGCTCCTTCTACCCGCTGAAGTGAGATTTTTTTAGCACAAAAAATTCCCAAAAACGCATTCAGCCGATAACAGTAGTATGCAGTGCGCGTAATTATGCTTGCCGTTTTAAATGTTTTTTTTTCAATTTTTTTAGACAAAAAATATTCTAATGCTCGAAGCATGCATCTCTTGTATGGAAGGTGAATTTATTTACGTACGATAATAGTGTACATTAAGCTTGGCTTAAATTAGCTGTAATATTACTCATTATTTTTCCCTATTGTTACAATGAGCTAGTCTTGATGAGTCTTTTTGCAATGAGCAGATTTTGCAGCTGTTTATTTATAAATGTTTTAGAAATCTATCAGTGCAGTTTGTTTTCTAATCTGTTAATTTGTGTTTTAAACCGCTTAACCTAGAAAAGTCGCAAAACTGCACTATGCTTTTATGTCATCATTTCTCATATGTACATACTGATGGCACCTTTAATCAGCTGTTGTATATAATAATTGTTGATTTTACACTGTTTTTGCTGAATTACCTGCAATATTGATTGGTTGATCGCAATGCATTGATTCTCAATTTGTAAAGAAATTGTCTTTTTTTCTACAAAATATATCAAGGCAATTGTGTAATTTTTAGCAAATTCCAAGGGTTGATAAGTCCGGATTAAACTGTGACGAGCACCCTGTGTGCCAGCTATATTTTATTTCTTATGCTTTAGGAATTATGAAGTTGGTGGATCCGGGTGACTCAGGTAGTGAGGTGTCAGGATCAGGTATTGGGGTGTCAGGATCAGGTATTGGGGTGTCAGGATCAGGTAGTGAGGTGTCAGGATCAGGTGGTGAGGTTGTCAGGATCAGGTGGTGCGATGTGTCCGGATCAGGTAGTAAGGTGTTAGGATCAGGTATTGAGGTGTTAGGATCAGGTATTGAGGTGTTAGGATCAGGTATTGAGGTGTTAGGATCAGGTATTGAGGTGTTAGGATCAGGTACTGAGATGTCAGGATCAGGTATTGAGGTGTTAGGATCAGGTATTGAGGTGTTAGGATCAGGTATTGAGGTGTTAGGATCAGGTATTGAGGTGTTAGGATCAGGTACTGAGATGTCAGGATCAGGTATTGAGGTGTTAGGATCAGGTATTGAGGTGTTAGGATCAGGTATTGAGGTGTTAGGATCAGGTATTGAGGTGTTAGGATCAGGTATTGAGGTGTTAGGATCAGGTGGTGAGGTGTTAGGATCAGGTAGTGAGGTGTTAGGATCAGGTATTGAGGTGGCAGCTCTCAACTTACAAAAAAGAGCCTCAGTATCTCTTAGGGATAAATGAAATGAAGCGCATAGACAGATAATAAACGCATTTTAAACACAACAGAAATAGTTATTGACTGGCGCAAGAAGAGTCGCACAACAGGTGTTTTATTTATGCTTTATAATCCAGTAAATATAATAGACAGTGAAACTGCTGAGAATTTAGGGCTGGATCAAAAGTCTATAGAAACAAAAAGCAGAAAGAACACACAATGGCCAGTAATAAGCGTGCGCGCAATGGCTTTTCTTTTAACTGTCGGTGCGTTTCTTTAAACAAAAAAAAGTTAACTACTACTTATATGCTACTCATATGCATAGTAGTGTATAATAGGGCTAGATTATTGTTTGAATCGATTTTAATAATTGTAGTAATTCACAACACTGATTTAATTTAATTTTATCAATTAATTGTCAGGGTGGGAATGTTACCTGCATTGACTCTTTTGTTAATTGTATTTATAGATATATTATACTCTTAAACCAGGACCATAAACCAGGTACATATTCTGATATTCTTTAAAACAGATTTTACAAAACATTTGCACTTCCAAAGAACGAGAAGGCTAAAAAATTATTATCTTACTAGTAGTAGTACGCTCATTACTGCAATAATTTTTAACAATACAAAGCGATGTTTAATTCAGCTCTTGTCTAGAAAATTGCAACACCCAAGCGTTGAACGGATGACTTTTTTGAGGGCTGAATTTCGCTTAAAAATACATTGGCAAAGATGGGAATTGTAATTTTTAGCAGCTAATGGATGATGCTTTACCTTCCTCTTATTGAGGAGCTGGCGTGTGTCTGAGGTGGCTTCATCAGTTTCTAGACTTATAGCTCCGGGGAAAATGCTACTGCACACTGGCAAATGCGCGAATTTGAAGCAAATTTACCTCAATCCCTAGCTTTATATGCATATTGACAGCTCTGAAGGTGAGATGCTGACAATTTAGTGCTAAAAAACTGAAATTGGGGTGTCAACTCAGTGCCTAAATGGAAGCGAAGCACCAGTGGCTGTGTGCACCCTGGCGCACTTTAACCGACATTGTCACACAGCCGGCGAGACGCATTACTGCCCATTCCGCCGACTCCCCTGAGCAGGCACACAAGCGCGCGGATACGTACGCAGTCATACGCACAGGCACACACTCACACAGGAGTGTACAGCGGCCCTATCTATATTTATCGTTAGGCATGTACACTTCACTGTGCATTGGGGGGTTGGCTCTCAAGGTCGTTAATTGCACGAGCAGAGCCAACCCGAGATTCCAATTTAGCCCCAAAATTAATGTGACTGCACTTGGAATCGAACCTGGACCGCTGGCACATCAGAGCGCCGCGCTTGACCACTGGGCTACGGCACCTACCCTTTCCTATATCTCGCCAATGCGTATTTAAGCGAAATTGAGCCTTGGGCCTAAGATAGTGCATCGTTAAGCCGCCTCGGAAAATTCTGTTCGGTCTCACTTCTTGGTCAGGCTGGCCACCAGGCGCTGCAGCACCTCCGGGTCCGAGTAGGCGATGACGCCCTGCATGTTGCACCAGGCATTGGAGCCGGAGGCCTTCGGCTCGGCCTTGTGGTAGGTCAGCTGCAGGTCGCGCAGGGCTTTGTCGCAAGCGCCACCGCCGCTGCCGCCACCTCCGGACAGGTCGGCAGTCAGCGCCGACTGGTGCTTGACAACTCCGCCGCCCTGGGATCGCAGGATTGCGTGAGGAGCGCAGGTGTCCCACCTGTAGGTGTTGTCCTTGGACAGCACGTAGGCTGAGCACAGCCGATCGATGACGCACAGCAGCTTGTAGCCGGCGCCAGGGGCGGTGAGAATGTCGAAGTTCTCGCACAGGTAGGTGCCCAGCTTCTTGCAGTCGGACATTGACGTCACCACGGCGGGCTTCTCGGCTTCGCCCACTGGCGGCTGGTCGCGCCCGTGCGGCACGCTGGTGACGCGGGCGTCGCCGATGCAGGCGCCCCACACCATGCGGCCGCTCCAGCTGGTGGGGGGAGACGGGAGGCGGTATGAGAATGGGGTATGAGACAGCGAATACCTCATGCCTCTTGCCTCTGAAGCGTCATGGGAATCGCTCTTGAACTAGATGAGAATCTGCTAAAAACATCTGACAATCGCACCTGGTTTTCTGAGATTTACAAAGCGATTCAGTGGCGATTCTTAGGGTGGTTCAGTGGCGATTCTTGAGGTGGTTCAGTGGCGATTTTTAGGGTGGTTCAGTGGCGACTCTCAGGGTGGTTCAGTGGCGATTCTCAGGGTAGTTCAGTGGCGATTCTTTGGGTGGTTCAGTGGCGATTCTTAGGGTGGTTCAGTGGCGATTCTTAGGGTGGTTCAGTGGCGATTCTTAGGGTGGTTCAGTGGCGATTCTTAGGGTGGTTCAGTGGCGATTCTTAGGGTGGTTCAGGGGCGATTCTCAAGGTAGTTCAGGGGCGATTCTCAAGGTAGTTCAGCGGCGATTCTTAGGGTAGTTCAGGGGCGATTCTTAGGGTATTTAAGGGCGTTCTCAAGGTAGTTCAGGGGCGATTCTCAGGGTAGTTCAGTGGCGATTCTTAGGGTAGTTCAGGGGCGATTCTTAGGGTATTTAAGGGCGTTCTCAAGGTAGCTCAGGGGCGATTCTCAGGGTGGTTCAGTGGCGATTTTTAGGGTGGTTCAGTGGCGATTCTCAGGGTAGTTCAGGGGCGATTCTCAGCGTAGTTCAGGGGCGATTCTCAGGGTAGTTCAGTGAGGTTTTTATAATGGTTTTGCGGCGATACACCGATTGCAAGTGTGACGAAAAAATCCCAAATGCCCATCGAAAAACCGCTCTACCCCCGGCTCCCGGACTCGAGCCTCAGAAAAATCGATGGATTAATTTCTGTGGGCTCAACTCTATCACACCCCCCCCCTAGCAACTGACTCAGCTGTGCGTTTTAATTCTGCCAGCGCTGCCTTGGCTCAATAACTGCCGAGATTCGTTGCGGACACGAGCTGAAGATAGGGAGACAGGGGGACGCGGCACGCGAGAACATCTTTCATTAAATCCCCGCCCCTGCGACAGAAATGATTGAGGAACTCCCTCTGTGGGCGGATTAACTTCTCCTCTCTTCCTTGCTTAGAATTCAGCTAACATACATTACTCCGCTTTGTAAGAATTCTTTTGCTTTGCTGAATAATTTGCGTGAGCTCACAATCTTTTTAATTGAAAATATGTTGGCTAATGGCTGCCAGAATTTTTGTATCACTATGGCGCCACAGCTAGTGCGTCAATATAGGGCGCCACAGTTATAGCGCCATTACTCCAGTGATAGGGCGCCGACAAAGGCCAGTCCTCACATCTTGCCATCCTCGGTCTTGAAGAACGGCTGGTTGATGACGCCAATGATTGGCAGGCCGGTGGACCTTTCGTACACCCCGATCAGCACCGTCACGTTTGGCAGGCCGTTCTGGCTGATGTTCTCGCCAGGCCGGAATTCCGGGTCCCGGCTGCCCGAGATGTACTCAGCGGTGCCGTCTGAGGGTTTGATGTGGAAATCTTGATTCTGTCTTGAGCTTTCTCTTCCGGTGTCTTCCTATTCTTGGTTAGTTAGACCCACCCTTCAATCTTACCCAATCAATCCCACACCCTCACTCCTAACCCCTCAATCCCACCCCCTCAATCCCACCCCTCAATCCCACCCCCTCAATCCCACCCCTCAATCCCACCCCCTCAATCCCACCCTCTCAATCCCACCCTCTCAATCCCACACACCCTCAATCCCACGCTCTGGCAGAAGCCCCACCCTCCGCTTCGCGTCCCCACCAATGGGATCAATCCAGATTCCGATCCCACCCTCTCAATCTCACCCTCTCAATCCCACCTTTCAATCCCACCCTTCAATGCCACCCTTCAATCACACCCATCAATCCCACCCCCAATCCCACCCCTCAATCCCACACACCCTAAATTCGAAGCCCCACCCTCCGCTTCGCGTCCTCACCAATTGGATCAATCCAGATTCCGATCTCCTTTTTGTCGAGCTCCAGGGACTCCAGTTTCTCCAGTTCGGGCGGCCGCGGCACAGTAACGTCTTCGTGAACCAAATTGGCCAGCGTGGTGGCAGCTCGATCGTTGCCGTCCAGAATCTTGCCTGAGGTGAAATTTTAGTATCGTGCAGGTTTGAGGCGGCGGCATGTTGTCTTATTGCGTGTGACTCAGGACTGACTCTCATGGGCGGATAAAGAGTGACTCTCACGGGCGGATAAGGAGTAACTGACTCTCATCGGCGGATAAGGAGTGATTCTCAGGGTCGGATCAGGAGTGACTCTCTCGGGCGGATCAGGTGTGATTCTCAGCAGCGGATAAGGAATGACTTTCACGGGCGGATCAGGAGTGACTGACTCTCATGGTCGGATAAGGAGTGACTGATTCTCATGGGCTGATAAGGAGTGACTGACTCTCATGGTCGGATAAGAAGTGACTGACTCTCATGGTCGGATAAGGAGTGACTGACTCTCATAGGCTGATAAGGAGTGACTGACTCTCATAGGCTCTCTATATCCTCTCTCTCTCCTCTATATCCTCTCTCCTTATCCTGAGAGGATAAGGAGTGACTCTCAGGGACGGATCAGGAGTGATTCTCAGCGGCGGATCAGGAGTGATTCTCAGCGGCGGATCAGGAGTGATTCTCAGGGGCGGATCAGGAGTGATTCTTAGGGGCGGATCGGGAGTGATTCTCAGGGGCGGATCAGGAGTGATTCTCAGGGGCGGATCGGGAACGAAGAACAAACAACTTACAGACAGGAGAACAATCCACTATGCTAAAATTAAAAATCTGAAATCTAAAAAAATTGAATAACCCATCCGATAAAACAGTGTAGAGTGTCACCCAAAATCACAGGAAGACGACAACCTGTGCTCCAAATCCGGATTTGCTCACAAGAGCAGTCCTCTCTCCATCTGCCTAAAGCAATCTGATAGCTTGCAAGCGGTAGTTGGATTTGCTAGTTATTTGCTAGCATGGTTATTTAAAGATCGGGCAGCTCAGAGCGCCAGGAGGGAGGCAATTTTTTGAAATGCTCTGCTTCACGGATTTGCTACAAAATCTGAGCTCTCTCTCTCTCTCTCTCTCTCTCTCTCTCTCTCTCTCTCTCTGTGTGTGTGTGTGTGTCTCGAGACTGTCCGATTTGCTCGTTTCTGAGAGGTGGGGAGACAGGAAAGGCTAAAAAACGCACAATAATGGAAACATGCACTACATGCAGTTGGTTGTCAAGGCAGCAGATGTGTTATTGTTGTTGCTTTTAATTTGTTGCTGTTGTTCTTGCTGTTGTTGTTGATGTTGCTGTTGTTGTTGTTTCCGTTGTTGTTGCCGTTGTTGTTGCTGTTGTTTTTGTTGCTTTTGTTCCTGTTGCTGTTGTTGTTATTGTTATTACTATGATTGTCGTTCCTTGTTACTTTTGTTTTTGTTTTTTGCTGTTTAAGCTGCTTTTGCTTAATCCCTCCATACTCTGAAATTTTCAGGATCATAAATATTTATAAAAGCGAATGCTTACACAGCAAAGCGGTTGTCTTCTTCTTGTTGTCTTTAATCTCCAGGCTGAACTTATCACCCGCAAAGTTTGTGAATTTGTTATTCTCCTCCCCGGTGACTCGTTTCCCGATTCCGGAGAACTGCAATGAAAAAACGAGGTAAAAATAGACGTTTGTTGATGGATAAACGAGAACTCGCCTGCACGAAAGCTTAATGGGAGTTTTTTTGTTCTCCGCACTTCAGTCGAGATGAAGGAGGTTTGCGTTGGAATAATAAAAATAAAGCGGGCGGGAGTGTGCAAACTGCATTAATCGCAAAGTAGAATGGGGGCTTTTTCCCGGAGTAGAATCCGAGGAGACGCCCCAGTTCTGGCGCCGCCAGACACCCAGTTTTTGGCGCCCTCAGACACCCAGTTTTTGGCGCCCTCAGACACTCAGTTTTTGGCGCCCTCAGACACCCAGTTTTTGGCGCCCTCAGACACCCAGTTTTTGGCGCCCTCAGACACACAGTTTTTGGCGCCCTCAGACACAGTTTTTGGCGCCCTCAGACACACACTTTTTGGCGCCCTCAGACACACAGTTTTTGGCGCCCTCAGACACCCAGGTTTCGGCGCCCTCAGACACCCAGTTTTTGGTGCCATCAGACACCCAGGTTTCGGCGCCCTCAGACACCCAGGTTTCGGCGCCTTCAGACACCCAGGTTTCGGCGCCCTCAGACACCCATTTTTGGCGCCATCAGACACCAATTTTTTGGCGCTCCAAGACATCCAATTTTGGGGCACTTAGACAACCAGTTTTTGGCGCCGCCAGACACCCAATTTGGCGCCCTCAGACACTCATTTTTTTGGCGCCGCCAGATACCTGGTTTGGCGGCCCCTCACTTGCCTGATGTCGCTGCTGCAGCTGACTGTGCTGCATAAAACAATTTCATGCAGAAACAATGGTTAAAACTGTTTATGCCTGATTCAGTCTGCCTTCCAACCTTGCTCTCTGCCTCTTCTTTTTCCCGCTCCGCTATTCTCTCTCGTTTTCCCAGCTGAAAGCTGGAACCCATGTCCCAGTTTCTGCATCCGAAGTTCGTCAGTTGCTTGAACATTGGCACTGTTTACTTAACCCTGGCTCAAGGACCACTATAGTCGGCCTACTTAAGTAGTCCTTGACCGGAATAAAGCAAATATTAAAGCTCTGAAATTCTTCTTCTCCAAGCAGTCAAGTCAATCTTTTAAGAAGTAAGTTTAAAAGTACAATCATTCGATTTATTTGATTTTTTCATAGATTTTACATCGAATTCTAATAAAAATTCTATTTTTGAAGCTGCACAGAGAGTGCTCAGAGTGCGCTGACCTCAGTCAACCTCTTCCCCAAGAGCCAAGCAGCCCAACGGATGGAGCTGTTGGGCAGCTGCACTTTTGCCTCTTTTCCTGGCAAGCAGCAAACCGCTGATGCTCTGCTGCCGGCCTCTTTCTGTTCTCGTCTTTGACCCACTCCCTCACCCGTCAGCCAGAATGAAGTGGTCGCTTGAGGGAAGATGAAAAGCAGCGAAGCGGGAGACTGAGGTTGGGACTATTGAGAAGGGGGGCGTCGCGCTCGAGACCATTGAAGCGCCTTTCCGAGGCCAATCTGCCCCGAGGCGTGGCTGTGGCGGCCACTTGTTAGAGCGATTGGAATGGCGGGGAAAAATTGAGACAGAGCTTGCTCAGAATTGTGCGGAGCTTTAGTTTCAGGGAAGGGGCACTTTGTGAGTTCTCACGAGTTTGTTAATGAGTTAATGAGTGATTTCACGAGTGAGTTCGTGAGTAAGTTCATGAGTGATTTCATGAGGGAGTTTATGAGTGAGATTATAGTGAGTTCATGAGTGAGTTTATGAGTGACTTCATGAGGGAGTTTATGAGTGAGATTATAGTGAGTTCATGAGTGAGTTAATGAATCGGTTCATGAGTGAGTTCATGAGTGAGTTCATGAGTGAGTTCATGAGTGAGTTCATGAGTGAGTTCATGAGGGAGTTCATGAGTGAGTTCATGAGGGAGTTCATGAGTGAATTCATGAGGGAGTTCATGAGTGAGTTATGAGCGAGTTCATGAGTGAGTTCATGAGCGAGTTCATGAGTGAGTTCATGAGTGAGTTCATGAGTGAGTTCATGAGTGAGTTCATGAGTGAGTTCATGAGTAAGTTTCATGAGCGAGTTCATGAGTGAGAGAGTGAGAGAATGAGTGAGAGAATGAGTGAGAGAATGAGTGAGAGAATGAGTGAGAGAATGAGTGAGAGAATGAGTGAGAGAGTGAGAGAATGAGTGAGAGAATGAGTGAGAGAATGAGCGAGAGAATGAGTGAGAGAATGAGTGAGAGAGTGAGAGAATGAGTGAGAGAATGAGTGAGAGAGTGAGAGAATGAGTGAGAGAATGAGTGAGAGAGTGAGAGAATGAGTGAGAGAATGAGTGAGAGAGTGAGAGAATGAGTGAGAGAATGAGTGAGAGAATGAGTGAGAGAATGAGTGAGAGAGTGAGAGAATGAGTGAGAGAATGAGTGAGAGAGTGAGAGAATGAGTGAGAGAATGAGTGAGAGAGTGAGAGAATGAGTGAGAGAATGAGTGAGAGAATGAGTGAGAGAATGAGTGAGAGAATGAGTGGAGAGAATGAGTGAGATAGTGAATCCCAAAGTGAGTCAGTAGTACTTATACGAGAGACATTGTTACAACAGAGGTGGATTATAGGGGATTATGAAAGCACAAAATGCTGCGACACTGTTGAACGAACAAATGGAGCGAAATTTCCGGGCAAAACTGTCAACAGTTGTACTGAGACTGTCTGTGCTCAGCCGGGGTCTATTTTCTGAAGACGTCGCCAAAACACTGCTGGGATCTAGACAGGGCCAGACTGTCAGTCAGGCACGATTGATTTGTTTTTCTTCGTCTCAGGACCCCGTCTAGACATTAATGCGGGACTGCAGTGCTCGGGAATTAGCACGATTTCATTTGCTGTGTCGGATTGACGGATTTTGTTTTGCTGGAACACCTGGGGCATTGTGGCTGGCATTTTAAAAGAGACCTCCAGGTTTGAATTTTGGCATTGCTTGCTTCTGGTTGTGGCAGGAGAGGGATGTAACCCCCTCCTCAGCAGAGTGCAGGAGACTGTAGCCCCACACAGCAGTGACAGGAGAGAGCTGTAGCCCCAGCAGAGTGACGGGAGAGGGCTGTAGCCCCCAGCAGAGTGACGGGAGAGGGCTGTAGCCCCCAGCAGAGTGACGGGAGAGGGCTGTAGCCCCCAGCAGAGTGACGGGAGAGGACTGTAGCCCCCAGCAGAGTAACGGGAGAGGGCTGTAGCCCCCAGTAGAGTCGCGGGAGAGGGCTGTAGCCCCCAGTAGAGTGACAGGAGTGGGCTATAGCCCCAGCATGGTGACGGAAGAGAGCCGTAGCCCTAGAGTACCTTCCGCTTGCAGCAACATCCATACAGCTTTCGATCAGTGAAGCAACTGAGCAGAGAGAGAGAGCAATGGGAGCGGGAGAAGAGACGCATTGGCTGGAACGCGATGGAACAGACGAGAGCAAAAAATTTGGGCATGGTAGCTTGCAAACTGTGCCGGGAGTTACAAATTGCCTTTATCAGCGACAAGAGACAGTCTCGGACAGGTTTTTTGTCTCTAGGGATGAGCAATGTTAGTTGAGTAAATCTATACGGAATGGCAGTGCTGCCCTCCCCCCCCCTCTAGGAACTATCCGTGAGGTGTTGCAGCGGAGCAATGTCCTCATTCCGGATAATAATTGTAGGCGTGAGTGTTGGGCAGAGACTGGGTGATTGCAGATGCCACACTTAGACAGCTGTTTAATTACTCTGCATGCTGGGGACCTGGGTGTAAGCCTAAATGAGTGTCAATAGCGCCTAAATGGGTGCCGATAGCGCCTAAATGACTGCCGATAGCGCCTAAATGGGTGCCGATAGCGCCTAAATGGGTGCCGATAGCGCCTAAATGGGTGCCGATAGCTCCTAAATGGGTGCCGATAGTTCCTAAATGAGTGTTGATAGCGCCTAAATGGGTGCCGATAGCTCCTAAATGAGTGCCGATAGCTCCTAAATGGGTGCCGATAGCTCCTAAATGGGTGCCGATAGTTCCTAAATGAGTGTCGATAGCGCCTAAATGGGTGCCGATAGCTCCTAAATGAGTGCCGATAGCTCCTAAATGGGTGCCGATAGTTCCTAAATGAGTGTCGATAGCGCCTAAATGGGTGCCGATAGCTCCTAAATGGGTGCCGATAGTTCCTAAATGGGTGCCGATAGCTCCTAAATGGGTGCCGATAGCTCCTAAATGGGTGCCGATAGTTCCTAAATGAGTGTCGATAGCGCCTAAATGGGTGCCGATAGCTCCTAAATGAGTGTCGATAGCGCCTAAATGGGTGCCGATAGCTCCTAAATGAGTGTCGATAGCGCCTAAATGGGTGCCGATAGCTCCTAAATGAGTGTCGATAGCGCCTAAATGGGTGCCGATAGCTCCTAAATGAGTGCCGATAGCTCCTAAATGAGTGCCGATAGCTCCTAAATGAGTGCCGATAGCTCCTAAATGAGTGCCGATAGCTCCTAAATGAGTGCCGATAGCTCCTAAATGAGTGCCGATAGCTCCTAAATGAGTGTCGATAGCGCCTAAATGGGTGCCGATAGTTCCTAAATGAGTGTCGATAGCTCCTAAATGGGTGCCGATAGCGCCTAAATGAGTGCCGATAGCGCCTAAATGAGTGCCGATAGCGCCTAAATGGGTGCCGATAGCGCCTAAATGAGTGCCGATAGCGCCTAAATGGGTGCCGATAGCTCCTAAATGAGTGCCGATAGCTCCTAAATGGGTGCCGATAGCGCCTAAATGAGTGCCGATAGCGCCTAAATGGGTGCCGATAGCGCCTAAATGGGTGCCGATAGCTCCTAAATGGGTGCCGATAGTTCCTAAATGAGTGTCGATAGCGCCTAAATGGGTGCCGATAGCTCCTAAATGAGTGCCGATAGCTCCTAAATGGGTGCCGATAGCGCCTAAATGAGTGCCGATAGCGCCTAAATGGGTGCCGATAGCTCCTAAATGAGTGCCGATAGCTCCTAAATGGGTGCCGATAGTTCCTAAATGAGTGTCGATAGCGCCTAAATGGGTGCCGATAGCTCCTAAATGAGTGCCGATAGCGCCTAAATGGGTGCCGATAGTTCCTAAATGAGTGTCGATAGCGCCTAAATGGGTGCCGATAGCTCCTAAATGGGTGCCGATAGCTCCTAAATGGGTGCCGATAGTTCCTAAATGGGTGCCGATAGCTCCTAAATGGGTGCCGATAGCTCCTAAATGGGTGCCGATAGTTCCTAATGAGTGTCGATAGCGCCTAAATGGGTGCCGATAGCTCCTAAATGAGTGCCGATAGCTCCTAAATGAGTGCCGATAGCTCCTAAATGAGTGTCGATAGCTCCTAAATGAGTGCCGATAGCTCCTAAATGAGTGCCGATAGCTCCTAAATGAGTGCCGATAGCTCCTAAATGAGTGTCGATAGCGCCTAAATGGGTGCCGATAGCTTCTAAATGAGTGTCGATAGCGCCTAAATGGGTGCCGATAGCTCCTAAATGAGTGCCGATAGCGCCTAAATGAGTGCCGATAGCGCCTAAATGGGTGCCGATAGCGCCTAAATGGGTGCCGATAGCTCCTAAATGGGTGCCGATAGCTCCTAAATGGGTGCCGATAGTTCCTAAATGAGTGTCGATAGCGCCTAAATGGGTGCCGATAGCTCCTAAATGGGTGCCGATAGCTCCTAAATGGGTGCCGATAGTTCCTAAATGGGTGCCGATAGCTCCTAAATGGGTGCCGATAGCTCCTAAATGGGTGCCGATAGTTCCTAAATGAGTGTCGATAGCGCCTAAATGGGTGCCGATAGCTCCTAAATGAGTGTCGATAGCGCCTAAATGGGTGCCGATAGCTCCTAAATGGGTGCCGATAGCTCCTAAATGGGTGCCGATAGTTCCTAAATGGGTGCCGATAGCTCCTAAATGGGTGCCGATAGCTCCTAAATGGGTGCCGATAGTTCCTAAATGAGTGTCGATAGCGCCTAAATGGGTGCCGATAGCTCCTAAATGAGTGTCGATAGCGCCTAAATGGGTGCCGATAGCTCCTAAATGAGTGCCGATAGCTCCTAAATGAGTGCCGATAGCTCCTAAATGAGTGCCGATAGCTCCTAAATGAGTGCCGATAGCTCCTAAATGAGTGCCGATAGCTCCTAAATGAGTGCCGATAGCTCCTAAATGAGTGCCGATAGCTCCTAAATGAGTGTCGATAGCGCCAAAATAAGTGTCGATAGCGCCTAAATGAGTGCCGATAGCTCCTAAATGAGTGCCGATAGCTCCTAAATGAGTGCCGATAGCTCCTAAATGAGTGCCGATAGCTCCTAAATGAGTGCCGATAGCTCCTAAATGAGTGTCGATAGCGCCAAAATAAGTGTCGATAGCGCCTAAATGAGTGCCAATGGCACCAGACTATCGGTTAATAAAAATTGGCTGTATTGGAGATATTGGAGATCCACTTTTTGAAGCGTTTTCAATGAATGATTAGTGCGGACTGGAGCATGCGGGCAAAGAGTGGGACTTTTGTGAGCGCGTATTCGCGTTCACATTTTGGCCAGGAAAAGAAAATTTGATTAAAGGTGTCGAAATAGAAAATTCTCCAGTTCGGGGAAAGAAATAATTAGGGGAAGGTAGGAAGAAGATTAGGAAAGAGAGAGAGCGAATAGGAAGGGGGAACAAGAGAGGGGAGAACGACAAACACAAGCAGACACTCGGTGCAGCTGTTTTGCTTAGCCCTAGCTAGAGCCGACGCAACGTAATTGATGAATTCAATTATAAGAGAGAGTTAAACAAGGAAGGGTGAGACAGGGAGGGTGAGACAGGGAGGGTGAGACAGGGAGGGTGAGACAGAGAGGGTGAGACAGGGAGGGTGAGACAGGGAGGGTGAGGCAGGGAGGGTGAGACAGGGAGGGTGAGACTAAGAGGGTGAGACAGGGAGGGTGAGACAGGGAGGGTGAGGCAGGGAGGGTGAGACAGGGAGGGTGAGACAGGGAGGGTGAGGCAGGGAGGGTGAGACAGGGAGGGTGAGACAGGGAGGGTGAGGCAGGGAGGGTGAGACAGGGAGGGTCAGACAGGGAGGGTCAGACAGGGAGTGTCAGACAGGGAGGGAAAGACAGGGAGGGTCAGACAGGGAGGGTGAGGCAGGGAGCATGAGACGGGGAGGTTAAGACACGGAGTGTAAGACAGGGAGGGTGAGACAGGGAGGGTGAGACAGGGAGGGTGAGGGGCAGAGGGAAGCAGAGAGGTTGAGATAGCGAAAGATAAAAATGGAAAGGTGCGTGTGCAAAATAGAGAGAGTGCAAAAGTGCGAGAGAGTTAAAAATTGAATTGACGACTTAGAATGCAGTTTGACTTCAAACTACGCATCACTAGTTCATGACTACTGAATAATCACCAAGCCATCACAACTGCCAGCCCTGTGTGCGACCCCAGCATTGATAGTCTTTTGATGTACAAGCAGCACATCAGCCAATCAATGCGATTGAATAATTCTGTCTACTTCTACATTTCAAGACACGGTGGTTTGAGCAAAGAGTTCTCAGACTGACATTAATCCCAATATCTTGCCAGCAATGGATTATCCCACCAGTAGGGGGATGATGGGGATAACAGTAGCAGGAAGACGAGATCCCATTTCCTGCGCTTCTTCTCGCGGTCTCTCAGCCTCATCTTCGGCTCAGCGAGCACGATTGGGTGCAGAGAAAATACGGCTTAAGCCCGTCCTGCAGTAAATATTTTATCATAAGGGAACTGAGCCACTGATAAGTAATCCAGATGCCGAACAGTTTCGCTGAGTGTCTTACTGAATTGGATGCAGATGGTTCTGCTTTTTCTCTGGGTTTCATGATGGGGCAAACAATGACCCCGCCTAAGCATCTTGTTGTTGTCGGCGGAATGGGCAGTAATGCCTCTCGCCGGTTGTGTGCCTGTGTCGCTTAAAGTGCGCCAGGGTGCACACAACCCCCCTGCCTCTAAGCATCTTGTTGCATTGATTGTAGAGAACTGGTCTGCTCTGGGATATTTGGTCGTTGGGTTTGAAAGTGACCTCAAGAATGGTAAATAAATAAAGGATTGTTACGTTTGCAAATCTTGAAATGCTTGAAGCACGTGTAATTTGTCACCATTGCCATTTGGAGTGAAGTGAAAGCTTCTGTCTCAAAGACTTGGTGTCTCGATGCCCATTCCGCTAACGCCTGAGCACGCAGGTACACAATCACACAGGGCACGCAGTGGCCTTGATTCTCCCGTCGTGAGTAGGCATGTACTCTCTCTGCGTCTTGGGGTGGGTTGGCTCTCATGATGCCCATTTATCTCACGACAACAAGCCTCGGGTCGATTTCCCTGCAGAGTACAGGACTCTGGCACTTTACCTCACCACTCGGATTAACTAGTGGGTGGGCTAGCGCTGCCGGCAATCCCGCGCGGCTGTCCCCTGTCCTTCCCCTGCCCATCCGCAGGGCCCTGCTTGGACTCAACCGCAGGGACATCAGGGCGGTGACCATGGCCCTCTGTAGTCATTTCTGTTTTGCCGGCATCGCTACCTCCAGGGAAAAATCCGTAGAGAGGAATGCCCATCCTGCTTCTCCGGTGTAGAGAATGCGAAGCACTTCACCTTGAAGTCTTAATCAGGACAGGCTCACCTACTTCGGCCCAAACCCGGACTTCTCCGACATTTTCGGGCTCGAGAACCTCTACCAGCTCGTCCCCTTACCTTAGGGCTACCGGGCGAGCGACCATCCACCTCCTGGACTTTCTGGAGGCGACCGCGACCGTGGTCGCCAGGGGTCAGCGGAATGGACGGCGACGCCTCCCCACTATATCCGGATGCCTGGAACCCCCTGCCTGCAGCTGAGTCAAGTAAGTCGGCGCTTTACCACTGTGCTACTCGTCCTATAGACCTATCCAGTAGGCAGCTCTCGAATGTCCCCCGGTGTCTCACGCCTCACCTTCTTGTTCAGGTCGAACCGAATCATCTCCTGCACCAGCACGTCAGCCAGAGTTTTGAAGTCGAAGCCGAACCTCTTGTTCTTATCGTCGCCGGTTTTCTCCTCAATCAGCAGGTGGAAAAGCGACTCCTCTCGCCTGATGGCCCTGGCCAGCTCGGCAGATTTCTCGGCCGCGTTCAACAGCTCGGCAATTAGGTCGGACACTTTCATGCTGGAAGCAGCAAGGAAGGCGATCTTTCCAGTTCCACCAAATTGCACTATGAACGAACTCCCAGTGCTTATTTTTCATTTAGCCGTTCAATCGGCTTCCCAACCTTTATCTACTTGCCTGCGTGTGTGCTCTCCGCTTCCTCTCTGCCTGTTTGTCCTAGAAACTTTAGGTAGGCTCCGGTCGATGCTGCCAAAAATGACACAACGGGCTACTTGCTGCTCCGGATCTCGGTCGGGGATGGCACCCAGAAACAATATTTGCTGCGCCGACTAAGTTGACTTGACCGAAGACGTTAATTTTGGAAGGAGGAGGCGGTGGCGAGCGTGCGCTTGCGGATTTTGTTCTGTTAATTCTAGGCCAAGGCTACCGTGCCTGTCCTTATCCGCCTGAGCCAATGGTTGATCGTCGCTATAGGTAAGAAGAATGGCTTCCCCTTTGGATTCAGTCTCGGGTAGGAGAGTAAAGCTTAGCTAGAGGAAGGAATCAACCGGGCTGGGTATCTCTGCCCGTCTCTTCCCGCGCAGCAGGAGAGATCGGTCGCCGACCGCTTGAGCATCTCCTCTGCAGCCACAGCCAATGACAGCCGGCAGGCAGCCCCAGCTGGAAGTTTGAATTGCGATCGGAGGCGAGCACTTGGAGGAGGGGTGTTGGGAGAGGGGGTGAGGGTCAGGGCGGGTCCGGGGTCGGGGAGGGCAGGAGCAGGCCATAGGACGGAGATTCCCAGCAGAATTAGACCTTTTTCTCTCTCTACCGCGGCCTCCGACATCCTCAATGGTTTCCGCCTGCCACTTATTCTTGCTCCTGTGGTGGCCCACTCGAGTCTTCTTTCGTGCTCGAAGAGCTCTATAGTAGGCTCCAGGGAGCTGGAAAAATTCCTCTCTGTGCTTGAATTCGATTACGAATTGCACGCCCTCCGGCGGAGGGGGTGCGGACTCGCTCCAATAGGTTCCCTGCAGAATTCCTGCTAATTATTCCCCAAATGAACTGGGTAGGTAGACGCCTCGGTTGCTGGGGATTTTTCAATTCATTTTCCTGAGAAGAAAATATAATTAAATTCTTTGTAGTACCTGGCAGAAATAATCAAAGGCTCAGCGACTTTTGGCGGGCCTGAATGAATTAAAAATGATGTGTGGCAACGGGCTTGTGCATATTGCAATAAGATCCACACGCTCGTTATTACTTTGACTTAAACTTGCTGAGTCCGAATTTATTAGCCATGATAAAAGGTAACGAGTTTCATTAGCTCTAAGCCCATTATTTAATGTCTTAAATAGCACCTGAAACAGTGCTTAAGAATTAATAGACGTCCGATCAGTACGCTAACACAGTATTCAGAAGTCACCTCAACAGGCCTTAGCAAACAGCCACCTCAACAGCGCCTCAGAAGTCACCTCAACAGTGTCCCAACAACAACAAACAGTCACCTCAACAGTGTCCCAACAAACATTCCCCTCAACGGTGTTCCAACAAACAGCCACCTCAACAGTGTCCCAACAAACAGTCACCTCAACGGTGTTCCAACAAACAGCCACCTCAACAGTGTCCCAACAAACGGTCGCCTCAACAGTGTCCCAACCAACAGTGTCCCAACAAACGGTCGCCTCAACAGTGTCCCAACACAAACGGTCCCCTTAAAAGCACAAACCAAATTGATACACACCAGGCTTTTGCATGTACAGAACGCATAGCAGCTGTCAATAACTGTGTGCAAGTTGGGGATGCAGCTTGCAATGTACATTGGATGGCCCAATACTAAGCAATACAGTCCAGTGCTAGATGGAATCTCAAGGAAGTGTCTGATCAATCTGGGGGGGGGGGGAACCATAAGATTTTCTGGAGACGCGAAAGACATACAAGTTATTGAATTAGTCCCATATTATCATAGACGAGATGCCCCATTCATATAGTTCCAATCTAGAAACAGATTGCCACTAAGCTGACAAAATGACCATGGCCTATAGCTATGCTGTGCTGTAAAAATGATCACTAACTCAATTCAGCCCGAGAAAGACAGAGACCCATGCTGTATTAGGGCGGGTGGAAAGATATTAATCTGATTATGTTACATTATTAACTGATTCAGTTAGAGAGCGGAGTCAGTAATGGCTCTGGGAGAGAAGGGGAGAGAATGCCTCAGCTCTGACAAGCCGCATATTGCTGCTGCACTGACTGCACCTAAACAGGCTCTGAGCATTCCTTGACAAGTCTTCCGGCGAGCTCTTAAGCAATCTCTGCAATAGGGAGATAAATATATGGGCTTAAAATGGGGATTATATAAGGACAGAAATTTATGACCCCATTGCATGCTCGCCTCCTGGCTATGGCAGTGAAAATGTGCTCTCAGCTCTGCCTATTGGTACAAGCATATTCTGAGCCAGCCTGATAAGTCGAGGAAATCTTCCTTCTGGGCTCAGCATCAACTTCAGTATTTCCCTTCACTCTCGCTATCTCTCTGTCAGCAGCTGGGACAGATTTCCGTCTTATAATACCCGTCATATGTAAGGTTGAAAGACTGAGAAGGAGAGAGAAAGAATGTATGTCATCAAGGCGCTTTATGCGAGCCTTGAGGCGTTCCAGCCTCTGCAGTACAAATCTTACAGTGATGCAGGGGATTTGAGGAAGCAAGTATGCAAATTGATATTATCATATTATAGCAGAGGTGACGATAATTCAATTTGCAACCGAGTATATCAGGCAATGCATCAATGGATGGATGAATAGATAAGGGTAGCTGTGCCTGAAGCTGCCGTACACGAGAAAGGCAGGGATTAGAAAAGCTTTACGTCTAAAAATATGATTAATTAAATCGATTCCAAATGCAGATTATACAGTAGCTCTCGTGTATATGACGGGTTGGCAATGAGAAAATGCGCGTCGCGTCAACTCCTATGCGTGTGCCTATTCACTTCAATAGTTAAGACATATTGGTTTCTGTTTGACCTCAGAAATCAAAACTCGAAAGCTCCCTTGGAAGAATACAAGGGTAAAGTATAGTCACAGAATCGTGCAGTGAGAATGCAATATAAATGCAAATTCTCTTGACTGGCTATAGCGAGATAGATGAGGAATGAGGAGTTGCATTTAATTAATCTTAAAAGTAAAAAATAATCGAACTGAAGGAAGTTTGCACTGTATGCTGACTTCTGCACGCTCTGAAAATGCATTAGCAAGACCGGGCATGTTCTTTTAGTACAAAATTTAAAATCAAAACTCTCGCGAGCTGGACTTCACGAATGTAAAATGAAGCTGTGTGTGTCATAGCAGTGTGGGTCTCTTCGTCCAAGGTTGACGCTAGCAAGAATATCGGTGCTGAGTCAGGCAAAATGCAATTGCAGCTACTATAGCGTGTTTAAACAATTTTCAGCCCTTCCGCTTAGAATGTCTATGGTCAAAATACCATTGATTCAGTTCAAAGCCAGCTGCGGGCGGGCAGGTACGAAATGCGCCTCCCCGGCAACGAGGCCGTGGACGAGATCGCCAAGCGAGGCTCCACGCTGGCGCAAGGCACCGCGCCCGTCCCGTTGGCTGCCGCGCAGGCTGCCGTCCGCCGCCACTGCCTCGCCCGCTGGCACCAGATCTACAACGCGGTGGCCACCGAGGCGGCGAGCACGAGCTCGCTGGCCTGGCACTTTGCCTGCACGGCGGGCCGCCTGCCGCCTCCGCCGACGAGCGACCTCACGCGGCGGCAGGAGCGGCTGATCTGCCAGCTGCGCGCCGACCGCTGCCCGGCCCTGCGGGGCTTCCAGGCCGCCATCGGCGTTGACGTGGCACCCAACTGCCGCTTCTGCGGCGATGGAGAGGAGACGACGGCCCATCTGCTGATCTCCTGCCCCTCCACTCTGTGCTATGCTAAGGGAGTACTATCATTATCAATATAGTATGCTCGAAATGGATTTTGCTAAAAGTCTGTTCAATACATGACATTAAAAGGATAATTCTATCATACGTAGACTCCGCTAAGAAAATTTAGTTAAGAAAAATGCAAAATATTGCGAGCTGCGCTATTGAAATTTCGCCCGAACTTTGCTTGCTTTCTATAGCCAGACTCAGTGTCATTAAAAAAACTTCGATCATCTTGTGAATCAACTTTGGAGGGTTAGAAAAGCATCCTTGATTCGCAATTTGTCCGTTAACGAAATTCGTTTCATTCAGCGCCGTTTTATACGCTTCAAGTAAGCTCAAGGATATGCGCTCCCTGCACATTTTTTACCAGCGCCGCGCGCGGCCCATCTAGACAATTTACATGCTTGAGAAGTTTTTTTGCATGCTTGCTGTATGCCCGCAATATAAGATTTTGTAAAATTCATGCTGCGAACTGCTCTCAATATAGGATCGCATGCAAGTGTAGAGTTTGTTGGGAAGAGGCGGCAGGCACAGGGCCACATCAGCTTAACGTAGCATGGGATCGCTTTCGAGAATGGTAGCTGTGAGCACTGCCAGCTATAAACTAAAAATGTCCTCGTGGGACTTTGAGACGCAAAAAAAAATTCACTATGCCCAAGCGAAGGGAAGACGCCGTTTGGATGGAAATGAAGGCTCGCGGAGCGGAATGAGGATCTGTGCGTACATGTAGGGTGTGGGCGGTAGGGGGAGAAAGTCTAGAGGGGTGGCATGGGGATTTTCGCGGCGCACGCTTGACTTTGGTGGGATAATTGCAAACGAGCTCAACCCTCAGAGCAAATGGATGTACAATTCCTAATCCTCAAAGCGACACGAAGCTCGGCCAGAGAATGCCAATTATAAAATCCCAAAAGACCAGCTGCTTCAATTGCCTCTTCGATCGTGCTTCTTGGTTCTAACCTACATGTAATGCAAAGGATTGACCGAGTCAGACAGTAAGGACAGTATTTATAAAAATCGCACTTGTAAAAATTTCTCAAGAGTGCTTTATGTATAGAGTTTACATTCATGGAGTTTTTGTTTTAGAGATAAAAGAACTAGCTGTAAAATAGTTCGCATCCACAGCCAAATTGAATATTTACAGTGTATTAACCACGATGAGACTGATGGCACGATTTATAATTTTGTTGGTCTCTTTCTTTCGCGCTAAGATTTTCTGTTTGGCTCTATTTCCTTAGCCTTTGCGCTTTGCCTCAGTCTATTCATATTTGTTTCGCCAAAGATTACATGTAAGAAATGAAGTAAGACAAAAGCTTCATTCAGGGCCTTCGCCTTAGTTAAAATTGACATCTTGTGAATTTCGTATATTATTCAATTTAAGCCCCCCGTTGGGGGGCGCAAGAATGACGCCAAGTGGTTTTTATTTTGGCCAATGAGTAAAAACCTACTTATTATTCAAAATCCATTAATCAAAACTTACTTTTTCTCATTTTTGGCAAAAATAAATTGCCATGAATCAAAACCTTCACCAGCCAAAGTTTCCTTCATCAGCCCAAAACCCTTTCTCATTCAGCAAATAGTACTTATCCTTTCAAGCACAAACTCTTAGGGCATATCGTCATTGGCCTGGGCATATTCTGGTCCGCAGAAGGAGCTCAATATGCCATAAGCCTTGATGACATCTTAGCAATTCCCCCAGTAAACCTTGACAATTCAGCAATTCCCCCAGTAAGCCTTGACATCTCAGTAATTCCCCAGTAAGCCTTCACATCTCAGTAATTCCCTCAGTAAGCCTTGACATCTCAGTAATTCCCCCAGTAAGTCTTGACATCTCAGCAATTCCTCCCAGTAAGCCTTGACATCTCAGTAATTCCCTCAGTAAGCCTTGACATCTCAGCAATTCCCCCCAGCAAGCCTTGAAATCTCAGCAATTCCCCCAGCAAGCCTTGAAATCTCAGCAATTCCCCGAGTAAGCCTTGAAATCTCAGAAATTCCCCCAGTAAGCCTTGAAGTCTCAGCAATTCCCCCAGTAAGCCTTGACAACTCAGCAATTCCCCCGAGTAAACCTTGAAATCTCAGTAATTCCCCAGTAAGTCTCGAATCTCAGTAATTCCTCCAGTAAGTCTTGACTTCTCACAATTCCCCCAGTAGGCCTTGACAACTCAGCAATTCCCCAAGTAAGCCTTGACATCTCAGTAATTCCCTCAGTAAGCCTTGACATCTCAGTAATTCCCTCAGTCGTGAGCGCAAAAATGTCTATGGCACGATTTCGGTCCAAGCCGTCGGGAACGGATATGTTGGCAAGTAGACTAGTCAAGAAAAGGTTAAAGCAACAATCAATAAACAGCCGTAATGGCAATATTGATTGTATCAATTAAATTAGCTGAGATATACCTGTAGGCGAATTATTGCACAAGACAAAATGCGATTTTGAACTATAGCATGTCGTGACTTTATTGATTTTGTGATCAACTAGGGAGAATCTTTTTCATAATTTATCTATTCTACTAGTACGTGATTTCATTTGGGTGCCATACAGCAGATTGGACGCCAGCACCAGCCTACTAAATGGGAGTTATTTCATTTTACCAGCCCATGGGCGCGGCCGGGTTGTCGTCTGACTAGTGGTTACGGAGTATACCTACAGGGAGATCCTGGATCTAAAAAAGCGTACATTAAATAGCTTTGAAGTCGTCAACTTTTTAAAGTCAACTTTAAATAAGAAGAGAATATTTATATCAATTTAATACATAAAAAGTAAAAAAGACTTGGAATTCTATAGATTCAAACAACATGACGCGTAGACACAAGTAAAAATTTTTTATACTATTAAACAGTTTTTAACTAGGCCCTTATTTAAATTAATTTCAATCTGACCCGTTGTTTGATATCGCGGATATATAGGATTGCTTCTGTGGTGGTTCTTTTTTGGGTAACAGCAGTGTCCGGAGTTGCTGGCGACAAGCCCGATTTGAATATCTGCTTTCTGTGTTCTCCATATAAATTAAAAATAAGTAAATGGCGTTTGGTGGGTTTATCGATTTTTTTAATCGAGAAAAGGTAAGCCAAAATAGGAACCCTTATTTATTATTGATATTATATTTTTTTTGTAGTCGTTTCAAGCAGTAAGTAACGGTAATTGTGAGTAAAATTTTTCTAAAATTTAAGCTCGAAAAGCCAGCAGGCAGCTATTAGTACTAGGCCTAGCTAGATATTTATTGCACTAGGCCCTATTTGAATCAGTATGTTGTATGATTGATCATGCTAGGCCTATCTATGCTATTAAAAAACCACTTTTTTAGGCCTTTTAGAGCTGTTTCTTCTAACAAAAAATTGATATTTTTTATAAAAGCAAGCAAGTAGCAAGACTATAGTCCATAGTCTAGATCATGTTGAGTGCACACTGGAACTAGAATGCTCTAAACCAATGCATGCCAATGCCAAGTAGATGCACGCCAGTGCCAAGCAAAGCAAAAGCATGTCAAACTAATATGTTATAGAAAAAAACATGCAACTTTTTTGGTTAAAAATGTATTTAAAATAAACTGTCTTCAATTTTTTAAAAACTTTTGTAGCAATCAAATATAGGCCTATTAGTATTACATTTTTGGCACATTAAAATTTACTTGTCATATTGCAAAAAAATAAGTATGTCTTTACAACATCATGTCTTTTCACAAACTTTTTTCTCAATAAAACATGTCCCACTATCATGCCAGGCCACATTCTATGCCAGCTATTTCATGCAATAGCATGCCAATAAGCCACTTTTGGCATGCAATATCCAAATACACGCCAATGCATGCAACAATTTTTAGACCAAACCAAATGCGCGATGGTGATATATTCCTTCTAGAGTATGGACTATAGTATAGGCTTAATATAATTAGAGAGGAAGGTAGTGTAGTTTATTGTTGACATAAGAATAATTATCTATACACCTAGCTTGTTACTACTATACCTATAGGCAGCTTTGATCATGGCAGGTATATGCCAAAATTAAAATCAGTTTTGTTAACTCTGTAGCAATAGAAGCCTAAATTAAAAATATACTAAAAGTTAAGTTGCTTTTTTAGTTCTTCTATGCCAACTTTAAAAATATATTAGGTCTTTATAATCCATTGTCTTGTTGAATCAGTTGATGCACTTTTTTGATAAAAATTCCCACCTAGGTGGCTCTATGAATATGTGTGGCATAGAGCCATTTCCATTGATATGTAGCCGCATGCTTAGTGTACACAGCATATAGTCCATTTCCTTATAGTTATACCAAAAATCTCCAGTATAATTATAGACAAAAATTAGCCTTTGCATAAGAATTAATAGAAAAATTAATTGGGATAAATGGCTAGCGTAAAAACAACTATAGATGATCTTTTGGTGCATTTCCCTTATTGGAAATAAACATGACCATGGTTTCAATGACCATGATAACTTATTTCAAGTATTTGAATAAAAAGAAAATTTAAATAATTATATATTTTGTTATTTGTAAAAAGTAAAACTGTTGGTTCTGAATGCACAGACACTATAATACCAATTTTGATATAGCCTTTAGCTAACTCAGTTATTTCTTAAGCTCTCCAGTTAAGCAGCTCTCAATATCACTTTTATTGATTATGGGCTTAGAATGAGGCACTGCTCATTCAAGTTGTACTGTAATGCTAGTGGCGGTCATGCCATAGATAAAAGTCTATATCAAATTAATACATCTAACAAAAATAAAGTTTAAAATCTAGAAATTGTCCTATAACAGAAAAGCTTTTACATTTTTATCTTTTTGAGATTTATATGTTTATAAAGTTGTGTATCTATTAATGACATAGATAGTGTTGGAGAGTTTACTTGTTGTTTTAGAATGTTACTCTTGTAGAACAATGTTGATATTTTTTGAGGTAAGGTAGCACGCTTTAGCAGGCAGAGAAATACAAAAGTTAAAATCAACATAGATTATAATTAATTCTTTCTACCGACGCGTTGTGGACCAACAATGGCCATCTTCAGGGTCTGGTGTATTTTTAACTCATACAACAACTTTATAAGTGAACAAATGTTAACTGTACAGTCCAAAGGGCATGTCATGGGCAGAATTTTCCAAAATGTTAAGCATAGATTGCAAGTACATTGTTCAGACTTGTGCCTTTACTCAGAATACCTTGAGCAAATGGCCCGCACCACTATGGGAGAGCTGAATATTCAGATTAGGTTTTTGGTCTTTAATTTAATTTAATTTTGGTTAAAGACCAAAAACCTAATCTGAATATTTAATAAGTTTATTAAATTTTTTATTGAATTTATTGAATAAGTTTAATTTAATTTAATTTTGGTTAAAGACCAAAAACCTAATCTGAATATTCAGCTCTCCCATAGTGGTGCGGGCCATTTGCTCAAGGTATTCTAAGTAAAGGCACAAGTCTAAACAATGTACTTGCAATCTATGCTTAACATTTTGGAAAATTCTGCCCATGACATGCCCTTTAGACTGTACAGTTAACGTTTGTTCACTTATAAAGTTGTTGTATGAGTTAAAAATATACCAGACCCTGAAGATGGCCATTGTTGGTCCGAAACGCGTCGGTAGAAAGAATTAATTATAATCTATGTTGATATTTTTATATGTAATGTTGGATTTTAGAAAGTTAATTAAAAGTCTTCATGTAGTGCATATAATGCAAAACTGCAAAAAGGTCCTTTATTGTTGCAACTGCAAAAAAGGTCCTTTATTGTCTCAATGCCTCATGGGCATGCCTCACGTATAAAGCAAAACTGCTGGCTGTGCAGCGCACACAACTTCCATGGCAGCTAAAAATGTTCCCACCTGGCTGGCGCATCTACAAGACTATGGTTTATAATAAAAGCTATAAGTATAATATAGTGATAGATTAAAATTCAATTTCAATTTCAATATTAAATTTGGAACCTAATTTTGTATCAAAATAATTTCAGTTTGAATTTTGAATTTTTATACATTCATTGAAAATCATTTCAAAATTTTGGTTATATTTTAACAATAAGGCATTTATAACAATGTTATAGGCCTACAAGTAAGAAAATCTATAGTAATGGGAAAGAAATGTAGTTCAAAGACTTAGAAGATTGCACAAGGCATACACATTGTTCTAGGCCTTGTGCTGCACCTACCTTAACCTTCATAGAAGCCTACTAGCTGAACTTATTGCCATTGGTATAGACTTTAATTAGCTAAATACTTTTAAACCATTAATGAAATTGATATTTCTAGATCTCTAGTTTAAACAGCAATGAATTATAATACACTTTCTACTCTAAGTAATATATCAGCTTTTTGTAACAAAGTAGAGCAATTCTTTTAGAATTATTGTATAATTATATAAAACTGTTTACTATTGACTTATCTGAACTATTTATGCATTTTAACAGACAGACAGATTAGCTCTTTACTATCAAAGTGCTTCTAACTTCTAAAGTAACCTGCAAAAATACTACATCAGACTAACTTAATCAAATGACCCAGAATCTTTATTTAACTGCCAGGACTAATTAATAAGCGATTTGTTGCTGTGTGATCTCTCCTCGCTACTCATTAGTAGGCAGTGTCCTTATCTAGCTCTTAAAAGCCCACCTAACTGCACAAATTTCCGAGCAGACATTCAAACCGCAGAAGAAATTCACGCCTGGTACAATGCGCCAACAGTTGCACAAGAATGCCATGGCCTCTCTAAGCGCCGGCATCGATCTCAAAGAGGCTGTCAAATTGCCTCGCGGCGAGGACTACAATGATTGGCTAGCTGTTCACGTTGTAGATTTCTACAATCGCATCAGCCTTATCTATGGCACAGTGTCGGAGCACTGCACCGAGGCAGCCTGTCCGAAAATGAGCGGCGGCGCCAAGTACGAGTACCAGTGGGCTGACAAAGTGCAGTATAAGAAGCCCACCTCTCTGCCCGCTCCAGTGTACATTGGCCTACTGATGGACTGGGTAGAGGAGCAGATTAACGATGATCGCCTATTTCCTGGCGACTCTCAGACACCGTTCCCAAAGAATTACACGGCCAGCGTAAAGAAAATACTAACTAGATTGTTCCGCGTGTTTGTTCACGTGTATATTCACCATTTTGACCGGCTGAGGAATATTGGCGCCGTGAGTTCTATTGCTCTTATTGTGAAGACATTTAAGGAGAAATATGTCCCTATTTTTGCGACTGAGCACTCCCTTTGGTGCACTTCCGCCTAAGTTGGTAACGGGACACTACACGCCTTCATCTTGTAGTGCAAAGGACACTGCACGCCTTCATCTTGTAGTGCAAAGGACACTGCACGCCTTCATCTTGTAGTGCAAAGGACACTGCACGCCTTCATCTTGTAGTGCAAAGGACACTGCACGCCTTCATCTTGTAGTGCAAAGGACACTGCACGCCTTCATCTTGTAGTGCAAAGGACACTGCACGCCTTCATCTTGTAGTGCAAAGGACACTGCACGTCTTCATCTTGTAGTGCAAAGGACACTGCACGTCTTCATCTTGTAGTGCAAAGGACACTGCACGCCTTCATCTTGTAGTGCAAAGGACACTGCACGTCTTCATCTTGTAGTGCAAAGGACACTGCACGTCTTCATCTTGTAGTGCAAAGGACACTGCACACCTTCATTCAGTAGTGCAAAGGGACAATGCACACCTTCAATTTGTAGTGCAAAGGGACAATGCACACCTTCAATTTGTAGTGCAAAGGGACAATTCACACCTTCAATTTGTAGTGCAAAGGGACACTGCACACCTTCATTCAGTAGTGCAAAGGGACACTGCACACCTTCATTCAGTAGTGCAAAGGGACACTGCACACCCTCATTCAGTAGTGCAAAGGGACACTGCACACCTTCATTCAGTAGTGCAAAGGGACACTGCACACCCTCATTTAGTAGTGCAAAGGGACACTGCACACCTTCATTTAGTAGTGCAAAGGGACACTGCACACCTTCATTTAGTAGTGCAAAGGGACACTGCACACCCTCATTTAGTAGTGCAAAGGGACACTGCACACCCTCATTTAGTAGTGCATTGAGACTGCAAGTCTCCATACTAAAAATAGCTACTAATTAATAGACTAATTAACGTTTCGCATATTCAATACGCGTATTCGCAACTATAATTGTTTGTCAGGAGGCGCACGTGAACACCTGCTACAAGCATTTCTATTATTTTGTCACCGAATTCGGTCTGGTTGATAAGAAGGAACTTGAGCCTCTGGTTAGTAATGCATTTTTAATTCTCAAATAGCTTTTCATTTGTGTTAGTAGTTGCACTTAATCTCTTACTACACCCATTTGCAGAAGGAGATGACAATGCGACTCTGCCGTTAAACTGCTTTAGTAAGTTTTTTTTCGGAAAGGACCCTCATTTATCATGCCGTGTGAACAGGTTATAATAATGTATGCAGGCACTGCTCTCGGCTGTAATGTCAAGTCTGATCAACCAATTTTTTGACAGTATTTTTCTATTCATTATATTGATTATGCTGTACATTGGCGTATAACTGACATTATTTGTGTTTTCTTAAGTTTTCTTATGTACTTTAGGCTAATTATTTTACTTGTCTATAAATTGCAATTTCTACAATAGTGAGCTTGGCTTTGGGGTCAACCATGCAAGTCTGGTATGGTGAAATGTTTTTAATTCTGTTACCCCCACCGTTTTTTATCTGGTTTGCTTCATATTATCTTTCTGGTTTGCTTCCAGTGTGCTTCTGGTTTGCTTCCGGTGTGTTTCTGGTTTGCTTCTAATCTAGTGTGCTTCTGGTTTGCTTCCAGTGTGTTACTGGTTTGCTTCCAGTGTGTTTCTGGCTTGCTTCCGGTGTGCTTCTGGTTCGCTTCCGGTGTGCTAATGGTTTGCTTCTGGTGTGCTTCTGGTTTGCTTCCGGTGTGTTTCTAGTTTGCTTCCGGCGTGTTACTGGTTTGCTTCCGGTGTGTTTCTGGTTTGCTTCCGGTGTGTTTCTGGCTTGCTTCCGGTGTGCTTCTGGTTCGCTTCCGGTGTGCTTCTGGTTTGCTTCCGGTGTGTTTCTAGTTTGCTTCCGGCGTGTTACTGGTTTGCTTCCGGTGTGTTTCTGGTTTGCTTCCGGTGTGTTTCTGGCTTGCTTCCGGTGTGCTTCTGGTTCGCTTCCGGTGTGCTTCTGGTTTGCTTCTGGTGTGCTTCTGGTTTGCTTCCGGTGTGTTTCTAGTTTGCTTCCGGCGTGTTTCTGGCTTGCTTCCGGTGTGTTTCTGGTTCGCTTCCGGTGTGCTTCTGGTTCGCTTCTGGTGTGCTTCTGGTTTGCTTCCGGTGTGTTTCTGGTTTGCTTCCGGTGTGTTTCTGGCTTGCTTCCGGTGTGTTTCTGGTTCGCTTCCGGTGTGCTTCTGGTTCGCTTCCGGTGTGCTTCTGGTGTGCTTCTGGTTTGCTTCCGGTGTGTTTCTGGTTTGCTTCCGGTGTGTTTCTGGCTTGCTTCCGGTGTGTTTCTGGTTCGCTTCCGGTGTGCTTCTGGTTTGCTTCCGGTGTGCTTCTAGTTCGCTTCCGGTGTGCTTCTGGTTTGCTTCCGGTGTGTTACTGGTTTGCTTCCGGTGTGTTTCTGGTTTGCTTCCAGTGTGTTTCTGGTTTCTTTCCGGTGTTTTTGGTTTGCTTTCTGTATAATGCATCACAGTTAGTCTTGATCAAACGTAAAATCAGTTTTAGTTAATTTAAAACGCAAGCCAAGCACCAGATCAAAGATTTGATTGACTAGTTTTTTATTCAAGGAATTTGTGTTTTAACTAAAAATGCTTTACTTAAGCTTTAATTCTTGGGTTTCTAATTGTTTTTTGTCAAGTTTGATTTTGATTTCCTTAGTTTTTCATTGTCGATGCAGTTTTATATGCAATTTCATTGTATATTTTAAAATACTATTTAAATTCGAATTGCAATGTTTCTTACTACTAGTAGTAAATGTATACTGAAAAATTTGATTCAAGTTAACTATTGGCAGAAGGTAACTGCTTTATAAAAAATATTTAGCAGCTTGTCTCCACCTTTTTTGTTAATTTGCTTGATTTTTTATCGACTCTCCAATCATGACAATAGCCTTAGCGACCAAGTTGTTTTGCTGCAAGCACTTATTTAAATAGACTTTTATTAGCATAAGCTTGCTTCTATATATACACACTTCTATTCAAGTACAAGCTGTACATTTCAATTTACACCCCAGATTTTCTCAAATCTTTTCCATGTTAATTAATGAATTCGTAGTGCTGTATGCCATTTGTTTAGAAATAATTTTGCACTTTACTTTCGCTCATTGTGACTGTCTACTGTTTAATTTTTTTAATTATACACATTTCCAGCGCGCGTCATTTCGTGTTTTGAAAGTTTACCTGAAAAATCGTTAATTATATCTAAATTTGTCCGCTTTGTGTCTTAGTTCTTGGGATCATTTATTACCCTAGATTGGATGGTTTGGTGGGAAACCGTGTGGGTGGATAAAATGTTTAGTGTTAAACTATCAATCAACTCCCACCGTTAGGGAGCCAACAAAGAAATGCAATAAAAATTTCTGAATAAACTAAATGTAGGTTTTAACCTCTCAGCATTGACTTTTTAGCAAATTCCCCAAATAATCTTTTATGTTCGACATGACGCTTCTTTCATTTTTGAAATGCCGCTTTTTCATGCTTGACATGCACGTCTTTCATGTCTGACATGGCGCTTCTTTTATGTCTGACATGGCGCTTCTTTCATGTCTGACATGGCGCTTCTTTCATGTCTGACATGACGCTTCTTTCATGTCTGACATGGCGCTTCTTTCATGTCTGACATGGCGCTTCTTTCATGTCTGACATGGCGCTTCTTTCAGTATGACATGGCGCTTCTTTCATGTCTGACATGGCGCTTCTTTCATGTCTGACATGGCGCTTCTTTCATGTCTGACATGGCGCTTCTTTCATGTCTGACATGGCGCTTCTTTCATGTCTGACATGGCGCTTCTTTCAGTCTGACATGGCGTTTCTTTTATGTCTGACATGGCGCTTCTTTCATGTCTGACATGGCGCTTCTTTTATGTCTGACATGGCGCTTCTTTCATGTCTGACATGGCGCTTCTTTCATGTCTGACATGGCGCTTCTTTCATGTCTGACATGGCGCTTCTTTCATGTCTGACATGGCGCTTCCTTTATGTCTGACATGGCGCTTCTTTCATGTCTGACATGGCGCTTCTTTCATGTCTGACATGGCGCTTCTTTCATGTCTGACATGGCGCTTCTTTCATGTCTGACATGGCGCTTCTTTCATGTCTGATATGGCGCTTCTTTTATGTCTGACATGGCGCTTCTTTCATGTCTGACATAGCGCTTCTTTCATGTCTGACATGGCGCTTCTTTCATGTCTGACATGGCGCTTCATTCATGTCTGACATGGCGCTTCTTTCATGTCTGAAATGGCGCTTCTTTCAGTCTGACATGGCGCTTCTAGTAGCCCCGGCTACTTAGTAAGTAGTAAATACGAGTAAAAAATAAATGCGAATGGTCTTTTGAAAGTGATGAAATCAATTTTGGTCAGCAACTGAAATGCCTTGCATTACATAAGCTTGTCAGAAAGCATGTCACCTGTCACCAAAGCAAACGGTCCATTAGCGCGAGGTAAACCTGTTGAAAGCTGATTTGCGCTTCCCTCTTTTCCTGTTCTGTCTAGCCGGGCTTAGCCAAGGAGACCATCGACTAGGGTCTGGAGTATTCTGTGGTGCTGTTTAACTGAGCTGGGCAATGAAACTTCTGTTTTATGTGCTTTCGTGTCCTACAGAAGAAGTTCTATCGAAATCAGCTCTTCAGCTGTCACTTAGACTCGAGTGCCGAGATGGAGACCCAAGTACGAGCTGGTATAAAGCTTCTCGCTCGCTTTTCTTACCAATGAGCTGGAGGCCGGGCGGTAAAGCCAGTTAAATCCCTTTCAGTCAAATTTTCGAGCTGTTATTTTACCATAGACGAAAAGTCGAAGATGTAATTAATCATTTTACGGGATTTATACGTCCTCCACGAATAATTTCCGGACGAAACTCAAGCATAAGAAAAGCGCCCCCTTGACCCCGCAATGCAGTGCCATAGACAAATGTCACATGTTCCGGATTAATTAGGTTAAATCCCAGAAAAAAGGAATTTAGAGTGAGATAACGCATGCCTTTTTACGGGTTGTATTATCTTACAAATGCAACCCTAAATGTCATGCATTATCTTCTACGTAGTTGACATTCCCAGTCAACAGGTGTGGCAAGTTGCACCAATTGCATTCGGAATTTTCATTTATTTCGGCCTCGATCCCATTCCGGTGTTTAAGCTAACGTTCCCTTTAGCAGAAAAGTCGCCTAGGTGATGCCTCGTTGTTGTCTTGTGTGTAAACTGACTGATTGGTGAAAAGTGCAGTGTGAAATTGAGGATCTGGCTGTTAACTAATACCAGGCTGTCGGTCAAGGTCTCCTTGGCTTAACCTCTGTCAGAGATAAAAGGAAGTAGAGAGCTCCAGCGGCAAGCTTTGACAGAAGCTATATGAAGCTGGTCCCTCATCAGTTTTGATAGCGCTGTTCTAGAAGAGGCCGGATTCAAAGGATTTATAACGGCGCAATGCACAGCTGCTGCTCCTGCTGCTGCCGCAGAAAATTTGCAGCCACAGTTCAACTGTCGCTGGCCATTGTCTGCCTTCTAGCCGCTGTGCCACCGATGTTTCTGTCGCTATCGCGGTCGGCGCTTTCCACTGGCGGCGTCGCCAGACGTCAGGATTTGGCACTTCGCCTTCTGGGCTTCGGTTTTGCCGGCGTCAACGCGGCAGCCGGCGCCGCTTCGGTCGCTCTTGCCCGTCTACTGCAGCTGGCGGTTTCTGAAAACCAGCGGAGCGCCGTTGCCTTCAGGTTGGCGCTGAGAACGGCGCTGTTAAACGCGTGCGCGCTGCCGTGCATTGCAGCTCAGGCGGTGTACAACTTTGCGCTGCTCCAGTGGCCAGCGGAGACGCCGTTCTTGTCCGCAGCCGCAGCCGCTGCAGGCGGATTCTGCATTAGCCTGGCTGCGTACGGATCAGCTGCCTGTCTGGCCATGTGCAGCCTGGGCGATGCTCTTCGTCGCTTGGACCGGACAGCGGCGGCGGAGAGAGATGCTAAGATGACTGGCACTGCTTGTCCTCAGAGTTGGTTGGAACGTCGGAGCAGTGTGTAGTTTCATAATGACATCATGGACTACTCAGGTAGAAGGACGGCCGAAAGTACGTTTCTTGGAAAATTTTCGGAGGCAGTTTTTACCGAAATAATACATTACGGAGATAGGAGGACTCATTTTTCAGCACAAAAATTGTTATTGCCTCTGATAGGAGGCAGACACAAAGTTCATCTTTTGATGTCTTGCCTTTCCTATACATGTAGCTCTATTGATATTCATAAAGCTTTTCGTTTAGAAAGTTAGGGTTCTGTGTTAATTTTATATCCTACGCACAGTCGTAACGGTACGCATTGTACTGTGCCGAAAAAATAATAAAAATGGCGCAAATCGACTCGTTGGTTTTATGAAACTATTTTATCATTCTGTTGCACATGTTTTACAGAGTCGTTAAGCCAAGAATATGTCTATAGGAACGGCAAAACGTATCAAAATATGAACCTTGGATCTCCCTTCTATCAAGCCACCTAAAAATTTTGCAAGAAACGTAGTTTCTCGTCCTTCTACTTGAGGAGTCCATGAATGAGTGACATAAGTGTCAATACAGTCGCACGATTGCTTTTACAATATGCCTCATTCACTGCTCATGCCCTACTATTCACTAGAATTCATCAAGTTCAATTTCGATGCAGAAAAATAGAAACAGTTAAAATCTTTGTTATAAAACACTGGCAATGCCTATTGCAGCGAAAACACCTGTAACAGTTCCAGTTGCACATATTAATTTTTGCCATTGTCGATTGTTTGCGAGCCAAAATAATCATATAGTTAGTTACAAGTTTGTTTGATTGAGAATGCATAATTCCCTCATTAGTTAATTATGAATGAACAAAATCTTTAACTCTGACACAAATTATTCGGATAGAATTTGAAGTTCCATCACAAAAAATGACGGTAATTTTTGCTACTGCCTACTCGCAGTAGAGGGCGAACACCGCAGCCCACGCGGCCGCCCTGTTGCCGCGAAATTCGGCTTTGGCGCAGGCGTCTCCTGTGGCTGCCTGGCAGAGCATCCGGGAGGCGAACTCCCCTGCTGGCCTGTTCACATCGGTCACCGTGACCAGCACCACCAGCTTGTACCGGGAGTTCGGGCCCTGCCGAAGCAGCTGCTGTTTGATCTTGTTTTTTATCTCCTGAGCCATGTTGGTCGACATCACCTTGAAATGCGAGAGCGGATGCAGGCTGACAGAATCGCCATGCACGTGTACAGTTATTTCGGAAAGAATGGGGTTTGTGCTTTTAGAATCATGCACAAATCTTGGATGACTCTCCGGAATCACTAGGACTGAGCCATACGGATCATTCATGTCTTTCTGTGAGAAGAGGGAAACCTTTACGAGAACTATAAACCAGCATGAGAATCACCATAACCGTCATCGTGATATTTACAATTAATCATCATGAGAGAATCACAATCAGCCATCCAGAGAACCACAACTAGCCATTATGAGAATCACAATTAGCCACAATAAGGATCACCTAAAAAACCATCATGAGAATCACTATAAATAATCACGTGAATCACTATTAGCCATCATGAGAATCCCTATTAACCACACGAGAATCACTATTAACCACATGAGAATCACTATTAACTACACGGGAATCACTATTAACCACATGAGAATCACTATTAACCACATGAGAATCACTATTAACCACATGAGAATCACTATTAACTACACGGGAATCACTATTAACCACATGAGAATCCCTATTAACCACATGAGAATCACTATTAACCACATGAGAATCACTATTAACTACACGGGAATCACTATTAACCACATGAGAATCACTATTAACCACATGAGAATCACTATTAACCACATGAGAATCACTATTAACCACATGAGAATCACTATTAACTACACGAGAATCACTATTAACCACATGAGAATCACTATTAACCACATGAGAATCACTATTAACCACATGAGAATCACTATTAACCACACGAGAATCACTATTAACCACATGAGAATCACTATTAACTACACGAGAATCACTATTAACCACATGAGAATCACTATTAACCACACGAGAATCACTATTAACTACACGAGAATCACTATTAACCACATGAGAATCACTATTAACTACACGAGAATCACTATTAACCACATGAGAATCACTATTAACCACACGAGAATCACTATTAACTACACGAGAATCACTATTAACCACACGAGAATCACTATTAACCACACGAGAATCACTATTAACCACACACGAGAATCACCCCATGATCTCAGCAGGCGGACCGCACCTTGGCAGACTGGGCATTGTAGCTGTAGCGCTTCAAATTTGTCTCCAGTCGCTCTTTAATCAGCGCCTCGGCAGCGTCAACAATAAACGGCTGAGCCGGGCCCATCCGGTAGGTGTTCTCCACCAGGCCAGCCAGCACTCCAGCCGACGGACGGCCCTGGCTTCGCTCCGACGAGCGAATCGAGCTTGGCCGACGTCGAGACTGTCGTCGCTGTTTCGGCACCACGTGACCGTCGGTCGTCGGCTTGTCACTGGTGGGCGCCGGCATCAAGGTGAGCCGTCTGGGTTGCTCCGACAGCGGCGTTGTCACCGAGGTTGGATACCGGAGACTCCGTCTCGGCTGCAGCAGCTGCCGCTGTTGCTCATTGACAGGCGGCGGCTGTGGCGCCCTAGCGGCACCCTCAGAGATTGGCGCCAGCGCCGAGTTCTGCTGCTGCATCGGGTTTCGGTTTCGATCGATTGAGGTTCTCCTTCTCACCTTGCTGCCTCACCTCTCTCTCCTTTCTCCTGCTTAGCAGTCGAGGCAGACTTGAGCATGCTTCGCTTATGTATCAAGCAATCTTATAGCTATTATTGCTAGCTGATTCGAGCTGTTGCCATGGCAACCCAAGCGAGCGCCTGCGCAGAGTTTAAACTGCTTGCTTTTTCTCTTTCTGCCTCCCCCTCATAGCTCTGACTCTCTCACTCTCTCCGCATTACTAAAAGTCCCTTTATCGCTTCGGGTTACACCTGGCAGGCGCGAAAGGGTTGGGCTGCCAGTGCGCCCGAGCTGACCCGAGCCAGACAGTTAACAGCGCAGCATTGCAACTGTTTGGTGCAACGCAGCCGAATCTGGCTACTGAGCTGCTTCTAGGGAGGTAGCTGATTGCAATGCCTTTTTTCTGGACATATTTTGCTTGAAACTTAAAAATTTACTTTGTCTGTCTGTTTGTCTGCCTGTCTGTCTGTCTGTCTGTCTGTCTGTCTGTCTGTCTGTCTGTCTGTCTGTCTGTCTGTCTGTCTGTCTGTCTGTCTGTCTGTCTGTCTGTCTGTCTGTCTGTCTGTCTGTCTGTCTGTCTGTGTGTGTGTCTGTCTGTCTTAGTGTCTGTCTGTCTGTCTGTCTGTCTGTCTGTCTGTCTGTCTGTCTGTCTGTCTGTCTGTCTGTCTGTCTGTCTGTCTGTCTGTCTGTCTGTCTGTCTGTCTGTCTGTCTGTCTGTCTGTCTGTCTGTCTGTCTGTCTGTCTGTCTGTGTGTGTGTCTGTCTGTCTTAGTGTCTGTCTGTCTGTCTGTCTGTCTGTCTGTCTGTCTGTCTGTCTGTCTGTCTGTCTGTCTGTCTGTCTGTCTGTCTGTCTGTCTGTCTGTCTGTCTGTCTGTCTGTCTGTCTGTCTGTGTGTCTGTCTGTCTGTGTGTCTGTCTGTCTTAGTGTCTGTCTGTCTGTCTGTCTGTCTGTCTGTCTGTCTGTCTGTCTGTCTGTCTGTCTGTCTGTCTGTCTGTCTGTCTGTCTGTCTGTCTGTCTGTCCGATCTGGGAACGCTGAAAAGGTTTATCTGTGTGCAGTGCACGCTGTGTCTGTACAGTACGTATGGAGATTAACTTTGAGTTATCTGACTATAGACAAACGGGAAAGAGTTGAGTCAGCACTGAGTGCACATTTGAATCGATCACTAGGGAAACCCTTACCCAGAGTGCACTCAGTCCCTTCCCCTGCCCTTCCTCCCGGAACCGTCCCTCTGCCCCGCTCTCTTCCTCTGCCCACGCTGCCCCAGCGCACTCCGCGCGGAACACACGGAGACCAGAGCGGAGCAGACAGCAGCCTTCTGAGACCCTCAGCCGGTGCAGCAATGAGTCGAACTCCGAACCGCGACCGCCTCTCAGCTGAGCAGCTGCGTCGGCGTCTCGACCTCTTCGACTGGCAGGCGGTCGAGCTGGACGCCGAGTTCAACCGGCTGCACGAGCTGCTGACGCAGCACCGGGACCGACTGCTGAAGGACCTCGCCGAGCAGCGTCTGACTGTTGAATCCCAGCTGCAGGCCGATGCTGACAGCCGCTGCTGCAACTTTGCCGATCAGAGCGACGTCATTGGCTACCTTGGCAACCTGCGGCACCGGCTGGGCACCCTGCTGCCGCGGCTCCGCCTCGCCGATGCCACGCCGCCGCCGCGCGTTGGCCGGCTGGATGCCGCCGTGCCGGCGCAGCGAGCGACGGCCATCGCCGCGCCGGGCATCCTCGCGCCCAGCCTGGTGGCCGCCTGCGCCCGGACTTGCCACCTTCGGATTCGAGTCCGGGACGTCGCCGATCAGCCGCGCCTCCGACTGGTGAACGGCGACGAGGCGGAGCTGGCGGGGGAGGCCGGCTGGCTGGAGGTGCCGCCTCCTTGCCTGGCCGTGGCGCACGCTGAGGGCGGCTCCGTCTGTCGGCTGTCGCTGGTATTGCCGCCGCCGACTCGCCTGACGGTGCCGCTGCGCCCAGCGGGCCTGGAGGCTGGCGACTTCATCGCCGGCCTGGAGGCCAGCAACTCAGACGGTTTGCTTGCCGTGTCGGTTGTCAAGCCGACCGGAGGCGGCGCCGGCTCGTCGGTGCTGCTGATGGACCTCTCCGGCGGCGTCATTCGGCGACTGGTTGGCGCAGACTTCGGCCTCACCGACCGGGCAATCTGCCTGCCCTTCGGCCTGAGCTTCGGCGACAAGCCCGAGGAGCTGTTCGCTTTCGCCGTGGTGACAGCCGAAGCCGCTGGCGAGGAGGTCCTGGACGACGATGCCAGTCGCGTTGATGCCTCGGCGCTTCTCATTTCGACGCGCGCCCGCTGGGAGCCGACGGATGTCAGCCACCTGTTCCGGCGGCGCTGGGACGGCAGCGAGACGGCGTTCGGCCTGGCCAGGAAGCCGCCGCATCTGTACATCTGCTCGGTGGCTCCGGCCTGCCTGGCCAAGCTGTGCGAATTCACCCAGCGAGTTGTCGCCGTCTTCCCTCCGGTTGCTGGCGGCGAAAGCCAGGGCGGAAGCCAGGGCGGAAGCCAGGGCGGAAGCCAGGGTGGAAGCCAGGGCGGAAGCCAGGGCGGAAGCCAGGGCGGAAGCCAGGGCGGAAGCCAGGGCGGAAGCCAGGGCGGAAGCCAGGGCGGAAGCCAGGGCGGAAGCCAGGGCGGAAGCCAGGGCGGAAGCAGCAATTTCAGCTACAGCCTGGGCGCTCCCTCAGCCTGCGCAGTGGACAGCCGCGGCCTGGTGTACGCCACAGACTCCGCAGGCGGCTGCGTGAACGCTATCTCGGCCAACGGCGACCTCGTCTACCGTCTGGCCCGACCGGACATGCGCCGTCCGGTTGGCCTGTCCGTGTACGAGTATCCGAAGAAGGGCCTTGTCCGACTGTTTGTGGCCGATTCGGACGCAAATTGCGTTTGGTCCTTCGATCTGCCGTGACTACTTCAAGTAGTGAAAAATTGGACCCCATTTTAAAGCAAATTAGTTTATTCGCAACAGATATTACTTTTATGACACTCTAAGCGCAAGTAGTATTGACTGAATATTGTAAGTTCCGGTCTCGTTGCTTGTGACAAACTTTTCCATGTCGATTTTAAAATCGCTTTTTTCCAAAAGTCTTCTTTTCAATTTTCATTCAAGATGTCCTGCGAGTTTAGTCCTCTGTTTCTACTAATAGTAGGATTATAAATTAGCCTAAATTATACACTAAAGCTCGTATCGTGAAACCGTTGGGTTTCTGCTAAAAGCCGATTGGTTCAAAGCTGTTTAAATTTCATTGGGAAGGGGGAAGGCACAAAACCTGCGCTCACGACTGCCTCTCCATTAGGAGAAGCAAAATTTGTGCAGCCAGTAGGGCAGCAACCTGACCTGCTCTGGACTGATATGCGACTGCTCCAGCATTCGTGAGTGCCTTTTGTGCAATCTCAGCTTCACGTACTCGCTGCTACTTCGCTCTGCAACTTCAAGTTTTAACTTTAAGTGCTTTTCCCATCGGTGTGGACTGCTGAAAACTCAGCCTCACTGGTTTTGTCAATTCTTTTTATTGATCCTGTCAGAGCTGCGGTGCCAAGTCTGATGGGAGCGTTTCGGCTCTGCGGAAACAGAGAAAGAGACTGCTGAAGCTTCCTTTATCCAATGTTGGCTAGATTAGCAATCCAATCCATTTAATCTATCCATGTTGGCTAGATTAGCAATCCAATTCATTTAATCTATTCATGTTGGCTAGATTAGCAATCCAATCCATTTAATCTATTCATGTTGGCTAGATTAGCAATCCAATCCATTTAATCTATCCATGTTGGCTAGATTAGCAATCCAATCCATTTAATCTATCCATGTTGGCTAGATTAGCAATCCAATCCATTTAATCTATCCATGTTGGCTAGATTAGCAATCCAATCCATTTAATCTATCCATGTTGGCTAGATTAGCAATCCAATCCATTTAATCTATCCATGTTGGCTAGATTAGCAATCCAATCCATTTAATCTATTCATGTTGGCTAGATTAGCAATCCAATTCATTTAATCTATTCATGTTGGCTAGATTAGCAATCCTCGCTATTTCATTATCCATACTGGATAGATTAGCAATCCACTCTATTTCTTTATCTATAAAGGATAGATTATCAATTCATTCTTCTTTCATTATATTCAAATTTGAATAGATTAGCAATCCATTCTATACTATATCAATTATAGAAAAACTTTTTTTTCAATCTATCTTATATAAGCCATCCATCATGAATGAGGAAGATAGATTAGCAATCCATTGCTAATTCCTCTCTATAATCCCTCTCTCCAAACACCTGGGCTGATCATGCAGGCAAATTATCAACTATCACGTGGCATTCACCCTAGCTGGCAATTGCGCATCAGAACAGCAACCGCCAGCTTGGCTTGTAAACTTATGCGGCTCCACGACACGGCCTGTTCTTTGCATCTCCTGCGAATTCGTTAGCCGTTAGCGCTAGAAAAAACAGACTCAAAAAACACACACAGGAACCGCTGGATGATTTGTCTGAGCCCTGCAGGATCCGGGATCTTAACGACTGAAAATCGGATAAAGTGCGTAAAGAAAAAGGGGCCGGCCGTTCAAGTGTGATTCCGTTCGTCTAGCGGGCCTCCCCAACGAGCAAAGCTTCATCATCCAATTATGCTACCGAGAGGGAGGCTGCGGGCCGCCTCCACTCGGACAAATTAATCTGTCTGGATCCGTCTATCCGCAGTGTCAGTCAGTAGCAAGGATATCGCTGGGTGAACTTCTAATCGAATTGATTGTACCCGAGTCCGACCACCACCACCGCCACCACCGCAGGCGGAGTCAACTCGGGCGCATGGTGCTGAGATTCCTGGGGAAATTTGTACAATTGAAACGACGTCCCACGAACACGCAGTTCTGCCCATTCCGCTGAGGCCATTCTGCCCATCCTGCTGACTCCTGAGCACACACCAGCGTTGAGGCCATTCTGCCCATCCCGCTGACTCCTGAGCACACACCAGCGCTGAGGCCATTCTGCCCATCCCGCTGACTCCCGAGCACACACCAGCGCTGAGGCCATTCTGCCCATCCCGCTGACTCCCGAGCACACACCAGCGCTGAGGCAATTCTGCCCATTCCGCTGACTCCCGAGCACACACCAGCGCTGAGGCCATTCTGCCCATCCCGCTGACTCCCGAGCACACACCAGCGCTGAGGCCATTCTGCCCATCCCGCTGACTCCCGAGCACACACCAGCGCTGAGGCCATTCTGCCCATCCCGCTGACTCCCGAGCACACACCAGCGCTGAGGCCATTCTGCCCATCCCGCTGACTCCCGAGCACACACCAGCGCGCCAATACCGTACTCAGGCACAGGCTGTGCCTAGGGGATTAGCCCTTATCCCTGGTGTGAATCGCAGGACAACCCCCTGGCCTATTTCCGCGAAGAAGCGCAGAAACCCCCCCCCTTTTGATAGCTAGATTAGCAATCCACTTTATTTCTATTGATAAATCTTTGCTTTACTCGTACGATATTTATAAATTTTAACAGCTGCCAGTCAGTCTCATGTGGGAAATCCCACCGGATCTAGCGATGGAAATATCCAGTTCCCTGCCAAGTCAGTCACGATCAGGGCGTCACGCAGCAGATGGAGTGTCCTTAACTGCGATCAAAGAGTTTTTAATATCCGCGTTATAAGCCTCTCTGCATGTGTGCAGCTATTTGACTGCTTGCTGAACCAACAGCCGATCAAATATCAAAGCACGAAGCTTCATGCATAGTTAATAAGATGAAACATTGAGGGAGAGAGAGAGAGCATAGTTCGACACAAAAGCATAATGGCCTACAAATTGCCTGTTAAAATTTCTGATAAAGTACAACCTACCTTGAAGTGCTGCGCATTCAATCAAATCAAGTACAAGAATTGATGCATTATCTCTATCTTTAGTGTCACATTTCAAAGCATCCTATTATAAAATCTCCATTTCAACAATCCCTATTGCAAAAAAATCTCCCATCGAAAAATTCCTAATCTCAAGAAATCCCATTCCGTCAAATTGCATTCCCAAAAATCGCATTCACAAAAACCTAAATGCCAAAAATCCTAATCTTAAAAATTCCAGTGCCGAAAACTCAAAAAGTCAAAAGACAAAAAGTCAAAAATGTCAAAAGTCAAAAACTCAAAACTCAAAAGTCTAAATCCCAAAAATGCCAATCCCAAAAGTCTAAATCCCAAAAATGCCAATCCGAAAAGTCTAAATCCCAAAAATGCCAATCCGAAAAGTCTAAATCCCAAAAATGCCAATCCCAAAGGTCTAAATCCAAAAATGTCGATCCCAAAAGTCGAAATCCCAAAAATGCCAATCCGAAAAGTCTAAATCCCAAAAATGCCAATCCGAAAAGTCTAAATCCCAAAAATGCCAATCCGAAAAGTCGAAATCCCAAAAATGCCAATCCCAAAAGTATAAATCCCAAAAATGCCAATCCGAAAAGTCTAAATCCCAAAAAATGCCAATCCCAAAAGTCTAAATCCCAAAAATGCCATATTCAAAAATCCCACTGCTAAAAACCTCAATTCCAAGAAATACCATTCTCAATCTCGAAAATCCTGATTCTAAAAAATCCCAATCCAGAAAAATTAAAACTCTTAATCCCAAGAGTTCTAACTTCGATAAAATCCCCCATCCGAAAGTTTCAATTTTTAAATATTCCTTTCCAGAAATTCAATAAATTTGAAACCTTGAAATTGAAAAATAAAATTAATTTTCTTCCCAAGGCTCCTCATCAGCCTCGCGCTGCTGACCTGCTGCCTGGTCTCAATCGCAGCCGCAAATTCCAGCAATGAGGACGCCGACCAGGTGCCGTTGCTAGGCAACGCGTCTCACCTGGTCCGCGTGTCCCGGGTGCTGGACCAGATCCTGGCCGGGGCTCGCTACGACAGCCACCTGCGGCCCGGCCTGGACATGCGGTGGAACAACACCACAGGCGAGCGTGAAGTGGATGGTGAGGAGTTTATAACCGAATTATACTACTCAACTATGAGTAGCTGGCTGCATAAAAAGCTGAGACTGGGAGCGCATGAGAAGAAGTTTGATGACTTTAAAAGGCAAGCACAGAACTTTTGTAAAGTCCTATGAGCAGATAAATTGCAATCAGCTGATGAAAAATATCCATGAGCAGATAAGGAAGTCAGGTATTGCGAATGAGACAATGAATAATAAGTAAAATAGTCAGATAGACTACTATGAGCAGATAAAAAACTATGAGTAGGTCAAACACTATGAGCAGATCAAGTACTATAAGCAGATCAAACATTATGATGAGATCAAGCACTATGAGCAGATCGAGCACAATACTATAGCAGATAGAAATACGAACCGTTAAAGTGACATACGAGATACTCCAAAAGTTTTGCAATTCAACCACTTGCGCAAGTCGCACAATCTTCAAAACCAACTCTCTGTACAATAAACATGTACATAGTCCCCACCTCAATTTTCAAGTGAATTCATACATATACGCCTGCTCAGCCCCCAGTCAAAGTCAGAGACCCCTTAACTGTACAGCTGCAGCCATGGAATTGAATCGTGAGCAGAATCGGCTACTAATTTGGTACTGCCACAAGCGAAAGCTCACGGCGCTTGAGACTCATGCCGAGCTACTAGCAACATTGGAGGCTCAAGCGCCGTCATATGCTACGGTTACACGCTGGTACCGCGAGTTCCAGGCCAGCAGGACCAGCTTTTCTGACGACCCCCGGCCCGGGAGACCTCCGAAAGCAGTGACGGAGGAAAACATCGCTGCAGTGCAGGAGCTGATTCATCAGGATCCGCGAATCACCACGGACATGCTAGCTATGAATGTCAGCATTGAATCGGCAGCGGTCGATACGATTCTACACGATCACCTGAGAGTCAGGAAGCTTTGTGCCCGATGGATACCCCACATCCTGACAGATGCTCAGAAACAGGCCCGCATGGAGTTCTGTCAGTTTCTCATCGATCAATATGAGCATGGGAGCCATCAGCGCCGCTCTGAGGTCATCACTGGTGATGAGACGTTTCTCTATCATTTTGACGTCGAGACAAAGCGCAGCAGTGCAGAGTGGGTGCCGGAAGGTGGGCAACGACCCCTGAAAGCAAGGCGGTCCCGGTCCCAGGGCAAGCGGATGTTTGCCATCTTCTTCGACTCACAAGGCGTGGTGGCGATGGAGAAGCTGGAGGGTCAAGCTACAGTCACTGCTCGATGGTACACTGAAGAGTGCTTGCCAGTCGTGATCGACAGCGTGACCCAGAGGGCACCAAGGACGGAATGCGAGGGCGGAAACTTCACCATGACAACGCCCCCGCCCATACGGCTGCTGCAACTCGAGCGTTCCTGGACCAAGAGGGCATTTCAACGCTACCACACCCGCCCTACTCACCCGACCTCGCCCCCTGCGACTTCTGGCTCTTTCCAGAAATCAAAAAATCGCTTAGGGGGCGCAGGTTTCAGTCCGACGAGGAGCTGGAGCAGGCGGCGAAGGAGACGATTGACGGCATCCCAATTGAAGACTTGCAGGGCTTGATGAACAAGTGGCTCGGACGAGCGCACAAGTGTTTGCAGTTCCGGGGAGCCTACTTTGAAGGATTGTAATAGAAAAGTTTGCCAAAATTAACTTTAAATAGTCGAATTGCAAAACTTTTAGAGTATCCCTCGTAAGCAGAAAAATCGTTCAAATGAATATTCGAGCAAATCAAACAAGACCCAGTGCAGTTGCTTTTTGTTACTCTGTCCCAGCACTGCTTTTCTGTCATTTCTGCCTCAGATTGCTAACTATGTTTGAGATGTCTGCCTCGTCACAGCGGGGGGGGTGGTACTTTAATTGCACCCAGCTCCCTTTGGACTATAATTCTACATCTCCCCGCAACTTCAATTTCAAAGAAGATTAAAACAAAGAATACAGCAGCACACAGGCTACAAAGGCAGGCACACACGCGATCTTGGGTGCGGACTGCGAGGCAGTCAGTTGGAAAGTTATCAAATCGAGTGACACAAGTAGAAAGAATTTAAGCGTTCAGGTCCTTACCTGCTACACCTGGATGTCTGTATGACAGATTAAACCTGGGGGATTTCTGGAATGGGCTCCAGGGCTCCAAGGGGCGCCAATCAGAATGGCATTAAGCGCCAAGCTGGGTGTCAGAGGGTTTTGAACTGTGTGTCAGAGGGTTCTCAACTATGTGTCAGAGGGTTCTGAACTGTGTGTCAGAGGGTTTTGAACTGTGTGTCAGAGGGTTCTCAACTATGTGTCAGAGGGTTCTGAACTGTGTGTCAGAGGGTTCTGAACTGTGTGTCAGAGGGTTCTGAACTGTGTGTCAGAGGGTTCTCAACTATGTGTCAGAGGGTTCTGAACTGTGTGTCAGAGGGTTCTGAACTGTGTGTCAGAGGCTTCTGAACTGTGTGTCAGAGGGTTCTGAACTGTGTGTCAGAGGGTTCTGAACTGTGTGTCAGAGGGTTCTGAACTGTGTGTCAGAGGGTTCTGAACTGTGTGTCAGAGGACGCCAAGCTGGGTATCAAGGCTAATTAAATCTGGTTTCAAGCTGAGGTCACAAAGGGCCGATGCAGTCTGAGCCAAAATTTTTTTCCAGAATTTAAGCATATAGTTGTCAGTTGCGTAGCGTGCTACTAAGTTCAGTAGTTTCTATGTTCTAAATTTTGTTGCACAAAACGATTGCAGACAGCAATCCTGTGGCCGTCTCAGTTAACATGCTGATCAAGAATCTGGGCCCAATTGATGAGGAACAAATGGTGAGCTCGGCCTTGTCACCTTTGCTGGAGTCTATTTTTATTTTTCATCCCAAGTTTGATATGAAAGATAAATGATGCGAGATTCAGAATGAGAGCTCAGAAGAGAAGATTTAGGTTAAGATTGAGAATATTGCAATATAACTCTGGGTGAGATTGACGGTGAGATTAAAGGTTGAGATTAAGATGAGATCGAAGGTGAGATTGAAGATGAGATCAAAGGTGAGATTGAAGATGAGATCAAAGGTGAGATTAAGGATGAGATCAAGGGTGAGATTGACGATAAGATCAAAGGTGAGATTAAGGATGAGATCGAAGGTGAGATTGAAGATGAGATCAAAGGTGAGATTGAGGATGAGATCAAAGGTGAGATTGACGATGAGATCAAAGGTGAGATTGAGGATGAGATTAAAGGTGAGATTGAGGATGAGATCAAAGGTGAGATTAAGGATGAGATCAAGGGTGAGATTGACGATAACATCAAAGGTGAGATTGAGGATGAGATCAAAGGTGAGATTGAGGATGCGATCAAAGCTGAGATTGAGGATGAGATCAAAGGTGAGATTGACGATGAGATCAAAGGTGAGATTGAGGATGAGATCAAAGGTGAGATTGAGGATGAGATCAAAGGTGAGATTGAGGATGAGATCAAAGGTGAGATTGAGGATGAGATCAAAGGTGAGATTGAGGATGCGATCAAAGCTGAGATTGAGGATGAGATCAAAGGTGAGATTGAGGATGAGATCAAAGGTGAGATTGAGGATGAGATCAAAGGTGAGATTGAGGATGAGATCAAAGGTGAGATTAAGGATGAGATCAAGGGTGAGATTGACGATAAGATCAAAGGTGAGATTAAAGATGAGATCAAAGGTGAGATTGAGGATGCGATCAAAGCTGAGATTGAGGATGAGATCAAAGGTGAGATTGACGATGAGATCAAAGGTGAGATTGAGGATGAGATCAAAGGTGAGATTGAGGATGAGATCAAAGGTGAGATTGACGATGAGATCAAAGGTGAGATTGAGGATGAGATCAAAGGTGAGATTAAAGATGAGATCAAGGTTGAGATTGACGATAAGATCAAAGCTGAGATTGAAGATGAGATCAAAGGTGAGATTGAGGATGAGATCAAAGGTGATATTGAAGATGAGATCACGGACTACTAATCAGGTATCAGGGACAACAAATCCTGAAAGTCCCTGACCTGCGCCCGCCCAGATGTACGCCATGGAGATCTACTTTCGCCAGTGCTGGATCGACAAGCGCCTCCGTTTCGACCCGGCCGACGCTCGCCAAAAGGAGATCAAGGTGAGCGTGAGCATCCTGCGCCGGATCTGGCGGCCCGACACCTACTTTGTCAACGGCAAGGGCTCCAGACTGCACGAGATCACCGTGCCTAATAAGCTGCTGAGAATCCAAGCAGACGGCACCGTGTTCTTCTCGATGAGGTTCGTTTGTTATTGAATATCCTGGCAACGTGTTCTGTGAGTCTATGGATTGCTGCTTTTCATTTCAGACTGACTGTGAAGGCGCTCTGTCACATGGACTTCCGAAGATTTCCGGTGGACAGTCAGACCTGCCTGCTCATGATTGGCAGCTGTGAGGTTGCAGCTGTTGCGGTTGAGGACATTCAGATTGTGATGGGTCTTCACACACTGTTTTCATGGGTGTTCACGCACTTTTCTCACGGGTATTCACACACTTTTTTCATGGGTGTTCACGCACTGTTCTCATTGGTATTCACACACTGTTTTCATGGGTGTTCACGCACTTTTCTCACGGGTATTCACACACTGTTTTCATGGGTGTTCACGCACTTTTTTCACGGGTATTCACACACTGTTTTCATGGGTGTTCACGCACTTTTTTCACGGGTATTCACACACTGTTTTCATGGGTGTTCACGCACTTTTTTCACGGGTATTCACACACTGTTTTCATGGGTGTTCACGCACTTTTTTCACGGGTATTCACACACTGTTTTCATGGGTGTTCACGCACTGTTCTCACGGGTATTCACACACTGTTTTCATGGGTGTTCACGCACTTTTCTCATTGGTATTCACACACTGTTCTCATGGGTGTTCACGCACTTTTTTCACGGGTGTTCACGCACTGTTCTCATTGGTATTCACACACTGTTCTCATGGGTGTTCACACACTGCTCTCACGGCTATTCACACTACATGATGGCCAATCTCACAATCTCACTACTTTACAGTCGCCTACGACTCAAGAAACCTGGTCTACCTCTGGTGGGAGGAGGCCAGGCTGAGTTCTCACCTATACGGCATCCCGCCAACCATAGTGAACTCCAGTAATAAAAATCTGGGGTTCGAAGTGACCGCAATGGCCCAGTTCTTATTCAGGCCGGATCTGGTGCAGTTCTCCCACTCCGAGGCCTTGGTTGGAAAAGGTAAGATGTCTATCTGCTTAGCCTTTTTTAATGTTTTTCTCTGCTAAAAATAATTATAGATCTTCTGCTTTCTAGAGGTGCGCAACATGCTCAGCATGACCATCCCGCTGGAGCGCATGATCGGCTTCTATGTGCTGCAGATATACCTGCCGTCGTACATGACGGTCGCCATGTCCTGGGTTAGCTTCTGGATTAACAGGGAGGCCACGCCTGCCAGGGTCACTCTGGGTGAGACTCCATCATGAACTCAGTGATGAACTGTCTTATAAACTCAGTCATGAACTCAGTCATAAACTCAGTCATAAACTCAATCATCAACTCACTCATAAACTCAGTCATAAACTCACTCATAAACTCACTCATAAACTCACTCATAAACTCAGTCATAAACTCAGTCATCAACTCACTCATAAACTCACTCAAAAACTCAGTCATAAAATCACTCATAAACTCAGTCATAAACTCAGTCATGAACTCAGTCATGAACTCAGTCATAAACTCAGTCATGAACTCAGTCATAAACTCAGTCATGAACTCACTCATGAACTCACTCATGGGCTCACTCATGAAGTCACTCATGAACTCCCTCATGAACTCCCTCATGAAGTCACTCATGAACTCACTCATGAAGTCACTCATGAAGTCACTTATAAACTCACTCATGAACTCAGTCATAAACTCAGTCATGAACTCAGTCATAAACTCAGTCATGAACTCACTCATGAACTCACTCATAAACTCACTCATGAACTCAGTCATAAACTCACTCATGAACTCACTCATAAACTCACTCATGAACTCAGTCATAAACTCAGTCATGAACTCACTCATAAACTCACTCATGTACTCACTCACGAACTCACTGACAGGCATCACAGCCCTGCTCACCAGCGTGACAATCACTCTCACAGGCCGCATGGGCCTTCCAAAAGTGCCCTACGCCACCGCCATGGACATTTTCCTGCTCATCTGCTTCTTCTTCGTGTTCTCCGCCCTGCTGGAATACGCGGGCGTCAACTACTTCACTAAGGCTGGCAACGTTGAGATTCCTCGACGAATCGACGATGCCACCCCAGCCAACGGCGGCCGGGGCGGTGTCCATGGCGACGGTAACTCCTGCCTGCGGATGTTCGCTGACTGTCTGCGCGGCGACCGGAGATACGCGCCAATCAGAAGCGGCGGCGGCGGCGGCGGCGGCGGCGGCTGGCCGAGCTCCGAGAGTGTCTCGGGACCGAACTCGGAGTCGAAGATCGACCGCGCCGCCAGGTGCCTGTTCCCTGTCTCGTTCGTGGCGGTGAACATGGCCTACTGGCTGGTGCTGTTCCGAGCGGGATCTTGAACGGTCTGAGCGACAGTTAGAAATAGGAGATGACTGAAACGTCAGTGTATACGGACAGTCGAAGTAGAAGGACGCTCGCAACTCGTGAAACACAATAATAATACTACTACTACTTATTAATAATAATAATAATAATAATTGATTACACCTGCCCTAATGGCCAGATGTGCAACCGACAGCTCAGCCGCAGCTATTGCGCGGTGCATCTGAAGGCTGCGTACGGCTGTTCAGTCCAAGGACTGGGGGGTCGCCACACACCCTCAATTACCCCAGCTAATGCTGGCACCCATTTTACAGCTGGGTGAACTGAAGCAATGCAGAGTTGAGTGTCTTGTTCAAGGACACAAATTGTTCCGAGTAGGTTGAGAATCGAACCCCCGACCTTTCAATGGTGATCGTCTGGCGCTCCAACCACTAGGCTGCAACCCCTACTGAATGCACTAGCGATACGACAAATATAAATTACTTACCGGCCTCCAGAAGCTCATTTCTAAGAAAATCGAGTGTAGAGCGTCCTTCAACTCGTACTTCAGTTGGACTGAATCCATTCATCAATGTTAAAAATAAACCAAGTTTTTATGATAGACCAGTCACAACTACAAAAAATTGCTTTTAGTAACCTTCATTCTTTATCGCCTAAAATGTAGCTAAGGATATAATTTTTGGCTATTTTATAGCATTTTAAATTAGTGCTTTAGGTTTTCAGTTTTCACTCCAGATGTTTTTGTTTTTCTACGATCTCCTTGATTAGGCAGCTTCCGTCGTAATTTTTGTCACAGTTTTGCTAGAATCTTTCATGATGGGAAAGCAATCACATGGGTGTCATTATCTTTTCGATTATGGACAAAAGCGGAAGTTGAATAAGTGCGCGCGGCCCAGTAATTGCCCAGCAACAGACAAACTGCTCACAGCGTATAAAATCGAGCTGAAATTTTTCATCAAAAAGCAGCAAGCCATACTTAAAGCCCAGTGTCCATAGCCTTGAACTGTTTGGCTTCACCGCACCAATGATGGAAGCTGCCGGTTGTCGCTTGTCTCTTGTCGTCCTGCTGCAGCTGTTCATCATCGACGTGTCGTCGGCAACAACGGTGGGTCAGGATTGGCCGTCCTGCGCGGCAGCCAGTGTACCGGATGCAAGTGCG
>NIVC01003465.1:25000-30616 GCA_002269645.1 Macrostomum lignano | reverse complement strand
AGACAGGGAAGAGACGGATGAGACAGGGAGGAGACAGAGTGAGACAGGGAGAGACGGGATGAGACAGGAAAGAGACGGATGAGACAGGAATAGACGGGATGAGACAGGAAGAGACGGGATGAAAGGAAGACGGATGAACAGGGAGGAGACAGAGTGAGACAGGGAGAGACGGGATGAGACAGGAAAGAGACGGGATGAGACAGGAAGAGACGGGATGAGACAGGGAGGAGACAGAGTGAGACAGGAGAGACGACGGATGAACAGGAAAAAGACGGGATGAGACAGGGAGAGACGGATGAGACAGGGAAGGAGACAGAGTGAGACAGGAGAGACGGGGGATAAATGAATGCAATTCACTAGCGGAAGCGAAGCTTTAACAAGTGTGCAGACATCAGAAAGGACAAAAGACGGCAAAGGATAGTAAGAAAAACAAAGCGAGCATCAGCAACAATGACGGCACTTCCCAGCCGGTCCCAGTCTCGCTCATTAGCAGTCCCTCTTCTACAAAAAGAATTTTTTAATCAGTTTTCGCACCGCCGCCGCCATACCTGAGAGACAGCTTAACGCTGTCGCCTCTGTTTTAAACACACTCTCTTCTCTCCAGTCTCCTGTTGATGAGATGAAAGCGCTAGCTGAGTTAATTGAGTAGGGCAAAATATGCTGAGTTAAGCTCATTCAGCGTGAACTTGAGTGTGCGCGGTAACTCGCCCCTCTCCCGCCCTCTCTCTCTTTAAATTGCTCTAAATTCACTGCCATGCCCTTCCTACACAGCATCATATGGACTCATTAGTTCTCAATAGCTCATCAGTAAGCCAGAAATCATGTGGTTTGAGGCATCCAGAGATCCCATGGTCCAAACTTGATCGGTTCCTAGCTGTACTTGGCCTGCGCTTACAATAACTATTCAAAGTTTTTAAAGTATTGAAATAATTTATTATCGTTTTTCAGACTGTCAGCTATTCAGTCAACAGTTGGCAGGTAAACGAGGCATGGTGTGTGATTTCCACACTTTGTGTCATTTTCACTCGAAAGCAGGTTATCGCTGCGAAATGCGTTAGCTAGATAGAGGAAGTTGCCAGGATGTTTTGGTACTAATTGGGCAATACCTCACCCAAGTTTACCTGTAAGTTTGTAGGGAGTTTACCTGTAAGTTTGTAGCGAGTTTACCTGTAAGTTTGTAGCGAGTTTACTTAAGTAGCGAGTTACCTGTATTTGTAGCGAGTTTACCTGTAAGTTTGTAGCGAGTTTACCTGTAAGTTTGTAGCGAGTTTACCTGTAAGTTTGTAGCGAGTTTACCTGTAAGTTTTGTAGCGAGTTTACCTGTAAGTTTGTAGCGAGTTTACCTGTAAGTTTGTAGCGAGTTACCTGTAAGTTTGTAGCGAGTTTACCTGTAAGTTTGTAGCGAGTTTACCTGTAAGTTTGTAGCGAGTTTACCTGTAAGTTTGTAGCGAGTTTACCAAGTTTGTAGCGAGTTTACCTGTAAGTTTGTAGCGAGTTTACCTGTAAGTTTGTAGCGAGTTTACCTGTAAGTTTGTAGCGAGTTTACCTGTAAGTTTGTAGCGAGTTTTCGTCTACACGAGCTGGTGGGCGTTGTCTCCAAGGTTTGATTCAAACGATTGGCAGAAAGTTTTGAAAGTTCAGAAAGTTCAGAAAGTTCAGAAAGTTTAAAAAGTTCAGAAAGTTCAGAAAGTTTAAAAAGTTCAGAAAGTTCAGAAATTCAGAAAGGTTAAAAAGTTCAGAAAGTTCAGAAAGTTTGAAACGATTGGCAGAAAGTTTTGAAAGTTCAGAAAGTTCAGAAAGTTCAGAAAGTTAAGAAATTTTTGAAAGTTCAGAAAGTTCAGAAAGTTCAGAAAGTTCAGAAAGTTCAGAAAGTTCAGAAAGTTCAGAAAATTCAGAAAGTTCAGAAAGTTCAGAACTAGGCTATGCACTTCCCAGCGAAGCATGGCTTCAAGGTGAAAACCACAGGAATTGCGAAATGCCCAAGCTTTTGTTTTTTTTTCATACTAACTTGGCTATTAGTATTGGCACATTAACTATTATTCCTTAATATTCATTTCAATTAGTTCTATAGCTGAGCGCGATCCTAATTTTCCCGATTTGAGCCGGTCCTTGCCGGCCAGAGAATCAATCAGCCAGAAGAAGAAGACTTTTGTGGAGGCTTTTGCTGACTTTTCCTGCTTACTCAGCAATTCCATTAGCCAAGCACGGCTTGTTGTTGAGTGTTGAGCTGGGGGCAGCACTTGAGTTGACCGGTGCTCCATCTCTTCAAATTTCTCTGCAACGTGCCTTGGCTAGGAAGAGAAAACTTCTTCATCTCATATTTTGTGTTTAAAGAGAGCCAACATTTCATTTTTCCAACAGTTCCCGTAGGTGGCTGAGCTGCCATGTTGCCTGAACATTTTTAATTAATGACTCTCAGCACCGGGAAGCATGACCCTCAGCACCGGGAAGCATGACCCTCAGCACTGGGAAGCATGACCCTCAGCACCGGATGCATGACCTCAGCCCGGGATGCATGACCCTCAGCACCGGGATGCATGACCTCAGCACCGGGCGCATGACCCTCAGCACCGGGATGATCAGCACCGGGATGCATGACCCTCAGCACCGGGATGCATGACCCTCAGCACCGGGATGCATGACCCTCAGACCGAAAGCACGGGAAGCATGACCCTCAGCACTGGGAAGCATGACTCAGCACCGGGATGCATGACCCTCAGCACTGGAAGCATGACCCTCAGCACCGGGAAGCATGACCCTCAGCACCGGGAAGCATGACCCTCAGCACCGGGATGCATGACCCTCAGCACCGGGAAGCATGACCCTCAGCACCGGGATGCATGACTCTCAGCACCGGGATGCATGACTCTCAGCACCGGGATGCATGACTCTCAGCACCGGGATGCATGACTCTCAGCACCGGGATGCATGACCCTCAGCACCGGGATGCATGACTCTCAGCACCGGGAAGCATGACCCTCAGCACCGGGATGCATGACCCTCAGCACCGGGATGCATGACCCTCAGCACCGGGAAGCATGACCCTCAGCACCGGGAAGCATGACCCTCAGCACTGGGAAGCATGACCCTCAGCACCGGGATGCATGACCCTCAGCACTGGGAAGCATGACCCTCAGCACCGGGATGCATGACTCTCAGCACCGGGATGCATGACTCTCAGCACCGGGATGCATGACTCTCAGCACCGGGATGCATGACCCTCAGCACCGGGATGCATGACTCTCAGCACCGGGATGCATGACTCTCAGCACCGGGATGCATGACTCTCAGCACCGGGATGCATGACCCTCAGCACCGGGATGCATGACTCTCAGCACCGGGAAGCATGACCCTCAGCACCGGGATGCATGACCCTCAGCACCGGGGATGCATGACCCTCAGCACCGGGAAGCATGACCCTCAGCACCGGGAAGCATGACCCTCAGCACCGGGAAGCATGACCCTCAGCACCGGGATGCATGACCCTCAGCACTGGGAAGCATGACCCTCAGCACCGGGAAGCATGACCCTCAGCACCGGGAAGCATGACCCTCAGCACCGGGATGCATGACCTCAGCACCGGGAAGCATGACCCTCAGCACCGGGATGCATGACTCTCAGCACCGGGATGCATGACTCTCAGCACCGGGATGCATGACTCTCAGCACCGGGATGCATGACTCTCAGCACCGGGATGCATGACCCTCAGCACCGGGATGCATGACTCTCAGCACCGGGAAGCATGACCCTCAGCACCGGGATGCATGACTCTCAGCACCGGGATGCATGACCCTCAGCACCGGGATGCATGACCCTCAGCACCGGGATGCATGACCCTCAGCACCGGGATGCATGACTCTCAGCACCGGGATGCATGATTTCTCATATCCTCAAAGCACAAACCTAATTTTAAGTTCAGGTAAAATCACCTCTGTTTTACACAGTGAAGGAAGGTTGTCTTATGATTTTAACACCAGGACGGAAACATAAAAAAAGGCTTTTAACCCGGCCCTGTCCAGGTGGTTGAGCGCCAGGCTGAAGTGAAGAGTCTGTCCGAACAGTTGGAGCAAATGCGACGGCAGAATCTGGAGATGAAGAACGAATTATGCAGAGCCATTCAGAAAGGCGACTCAAGGGTGAGCTGGAATATTAATATTAATATTAAACTATAATAAATACTTAACTAAACGATTATATAATTTTTGTCCTTTGCGAAATCGAACTTTAGGCTGACTGATGGTGGTAATTTTTAGGAAGTCTATTGCTATGCTTCTGAGAAGTTTACTAGTATGTTTTTAGAAAGTTTACAGGCTAGTTTGTAGCGAGTTTACCTGTAAGTTTGTAGGGAGTTTACCTGTAAGTTTGTAGAGAGTTTACTTGTAAGTTTGTAGGGAGTTTACCTGTAAGTTTGTAGAGAGTTTACCTGTAAGTTTGTAGAGAGTTTACTTGTAAGTTTGTAGGGAGTTTACCTGTAAGTTTGTAGAGAGTTTACTTGTAAGTTTGTAGGGAGTTTACCTGTAAATTTGTAGGGAGTTTACCTGTAAGTTTGTAGAGAATTTACCTGTAAGTTTGTAGCGAGTTTACCTGCAAGGTTTGTAGGGAGTTTACCTGTAAGTTTTTAGCGAGTTTACCTGTAAGTTTGTAGGGAGTTTACCTGCAAGTTTGTAGGGAGTTTACCTGTAAGTTTGTAGGGAATTTACCTGTAAGTTTGTAGGGAGTTTACCTGTAAGTTTGTAGGGAGTTTACCTGTAAGTTTGTAGAGAATTTACCTGTAAGTTTGTAGGGAGTTTACCTGTAAGTTTGTAGGGAATTTACCTGTAAGTTTGTAGCGAGTTTACCTGTAAGTTTGTAGGGAGTTTACCTGTAAATTTGTAGAGAGTTTACTTGTAAGTTTGTAGGGAGTTTACCTGTAAGTTTGTAGAGAGTTTACTTGTAAGTTTGTAGCGAGTTTACCTGTAAGTTTGTAGGGAGTTTACCTGTAAGTTTGTAGGGAGTTTACCTGTAAGTTTGTAGCGAGTTTACCTGTAAGTTTGTAGGGAGTTTACCTGTAAGTTTGTAGGGAGTTTACCTGTAAGTTTGTAGGGAATTTACCTGTAAATTTGTAGGGAGTTTACCTGTAAGTTTGCAAGGAGTTTACCTGTAGTTTTGTGCGGAGTTTGTCCGTAATTTTGCACTAATTTTACCTGTGGCGATCACTAGCTTATTTGTTTTGATTTTTTCAGCATATGGAGGGAGTTTGTACTAAATAGTTAATAAAGACTTTGTTTTTTCTTAGTTGGAAAAAGACTATCCATATCTGCAAGCTAATTTGTTAATATTTCGAAACTCTATTGACAAACTGCTAGAAAACTTTGCCAAATCCCGCTTCCATCCGCTCAGACGAGCCGCCTCATGCAGGTCATCGAAGAGGAACGCGAAATCCTCGACGCCACCAGGCGCGAGAACTACCAGCTGCGCGCCAAAGTCGAACTGGACGGCCAGGATATCCAAGGTCTGGAGGGCCGTCTTGGCGAACTGGAGGCTCAGCTGGGCGAATTGAAGGCCGAAAATGCCGAGCTGGCCAGGCGGCTGACAGAGGCCGCGGACACCATTCGGAGCAGCGTGTCGGAGAAGAGC
>NIVC01003465.1:0-20000 GCA_002269645.1 Macrostomum lignano | reverse complement strand
GATAGATAGATAGATAGATAGATAGATAGATAGATAGATAGATAGATAGATAGATAGATAGATAGATAGATAGATAGATAGATAGATAATGCGAAATGAAACCACGCACACAGTTGAAGCAAATTCACAATTTCTTTAATTCTAAGAAAAGAACCGAATTTTCGACCTAAACAGGGTCTTCGTCAGGGTATATTGTAAATAAAAACTGTGAAAAAAGGGCAAATTAAAACAGAGTTAAATATTTATAGTGAGTATAGAAAGACGCGAATAAAATAAAATAATCAATATGGTTGGCGGGCACGTTGCAACGCGTGTGTACATCTGTACATGTAGTGCTCATCTGAAAAGAGGTTTGAGTTTCGCGCCTGACCATTAGTTACGGCGGGCAGATTGGATGGACATAGAATGTCCTTTAATGAGCGTGAGCGAGTATAGGCAGCCACCGTATCCAGCTCTGCAGCGTGGTTCGAAATGGCCGTGCGAATTTGATGAACAATTCGCCCAGAGTTTGTTCGCGCGCTACCTTCAAATCAAAGGCACAAGCATGGGAAAGGCCTTTGCGCCATCCTACGCCAACATATTTATGTCTGCCTGGGAATCCAAAGCTTTAGAAACTGCTCCGTTTACCCCTCGTTTCTTCAAGCGCTACATTGACGACATTTTTATGGTCTTCGTCGGCACTGAAGACGAACTAAAGGAGATGCACAAGCATCTGAATGAGTTCGATTGCAACATCCGACTCACGATGCAATACAGCAGAGAGAAGGTTCACTTCCTGGACTGCTGTGTCAGTCTGACTGACGAAGGCAACAACAAGAGACTTTCGTGCTCAATCTACTTCAAACCCACCGATTCACGCCAGCTTTTAAATCCGGGGTCTTTTCACCCAAAGCACACTTTCAAAGGTATACTGAAATCTCAGTTCCTCCGTTACGCTCGCCGTTGCACATTTAAAGAAGACTTCGATGAGGCCAGCAGCAGCTTAACAAGCATCCTGAAGAAACAAGGTTATTCTGTCCGCTTAATCAGGGATTCTAAAAATCTGCCCTCATCCAGCTGGGCCTCTACATTGATGGTCGGTGGGAGTTCGGCTTCCAGGATTGTGGCAATCTAAGCTGCCGTCCTTGCAGAGAGCACGGGAATTTTGGCCAAGTTTGTTTAGGGTCCAGCGCTACAAAAATGATTTACAAAATTTGTCAAAAAGTCCGCTGTGACTCCAGGAATGTGGTGTATGCCATTCTGTGCAAGACTTGCAATGACCGCAGAGACTGGATAGATAGATAGATAGATAGATAGATAGATAGATAGATAGATAGATAGATAGATAGATAGATAGATAGATAGATAGATAGATAGATAGATAGATAGATAGATAGATAGATAGATAGATAGATAGATAGATAGATAGATAGATAGATAGATAGATAGATAGATAGATAGATAGATAGATAGATAGATAGATAGATAGATAGATAGATAGATAGATAGATAGATAGATAGATAGATAGATAGATAGATAGATAGATAGATAGATAGATAGATAGATAGATAGATAGATAGATAGATAGATAGATAGATAGATAGATAGATAGATAGATAGATAGATAGATAGATAGATAGATAGATAGATGGATAGACAGATAGATAGATAGATAGATAGATAGATAGATAGATAGATAGATAGATAGATAGACAGATAGATAGATAGATAGATAGATAGATAGACAGATAGATAGATAGATAGATAGAGAGATAGATAGATAGATAGATAGATAGATAGATAGATAGATAGATAGATAGATAGATAGACAGATAGACAGATAGATAGATAGATAGATAGATAGATAGATAGATAGATAGATAGATAGATAGATAGATAGATAGATAGATAGATAGACAGATAGATAGATAGATAGATAGATAGATAGACAGATAGATAGATAGATAGATAGACAGATAGATAGATAGATAGATAGATAGATAGATAGATAGATAGATAGATAGATAGATAGATAGATAGATAGATAGATAGATAGATAGATAGATAGATAGATAGATAGATAGATAGATAGACAGATAGATAGATAGATAGATAGATAGATAGATAGATAGATAGATAGATAGATAGATAGATAGATAGATAGATATATAGATAGATAGATAGATAGATAGATAGATAGATAGATAGATAGATAGATAGATAGATAGATAGATAGATAGATAGATAGAGAGATAGATAGATAGATAGATAGATAGATAGATAGATAGATAGATAGATAGATAGATAGATAGATAGATAGATAGATAGATAGATAGATAATGCGAAATGAAACCACGCACACAGTTGAAGCAAATTCACAATTTCTTTAATTCTAAGAAAAGAACCGAATTTTCGACCTAAACAGGGTCTTCGTCAGGGTATATTGTAAATAAAAACTGTGAAAAAAGGGCAAATTAAAACAGAGTTAAATATTTATAGTGAGTATAGAAAGACGCGAATAAAATAAAATAATCAATATGGTTGGCGGGCACGTTGCAACGCGTGTGTACATCTGTACATGTAGTGCTCATCTGAAAAGAGGTTTGAGTTTCGCGCCTGACCATTAGTTACGGCGGGCAGATTGGATGGACATAGAATGTCCTTTAATGAGCGTGAGCGAGTATAGGCAGCCACCGTATCCAGCTCTGCAGCGTGGTTCGAAATGGCCGTGCGAATTTGATGAACAATTCGCCCAGAGTTTGTTCGCGCGCTACCTTCAAATCAAAGGCACAAGCATGGGAAAGGCCTTTGCGCCATCCTACGCCAACATATTTATGTCTGCCTGGGAATCCAAAGCTTTAGAAACTGCTCCGTTTACCCCTCGTTTCTTCAAGCGCTACATTGACGACATTTTTATGGTCTTCGTCGGCACTGAAGACGAACTAAAGGAGATGCACAAGCATCTGAATGAGTTCGATTGCAACATCCGACTCACGATGCAATACAGCAGAGAGAAGGTTCACTTCCTGGACTGCTGTGTCAGTCTGACTGACGAAGGCAACAACAAGAGACTTTCGTGCTCAATCTACTTCAAACCCACCGATTCACGCCAGCTTTTAAATCCGGGGTCTTTTCACCCAAAGCACACTTTCAAAGGTATACTGAAATCTCAGTTCCTCCGTTACGCTCGCCGTTGCACATTTAAAGAAGACTTCGATGAGGCCAGCAGCAGCTTAACAAGCATCCTGAAGAAACAAGGTTATTCTGTCCGCTTAATCAGGGATTCTAAAAATCTGCCCTCATCCAGCTGGGCCTCTACATTGATGGTCGGTGGGAGTTCGGCTTCCAGGATTGTGGCAATCTAAGCTGCCGTCCTTGCAGAGAGCACGGGAATTTTGGCCAAGTTTGTTTAGGGTCCAGCGCTACAAAAATGATTTACAAAATTTGTCAAAAAGTCCGCTGTGACTCCAGGAATGTGGTGTATGCCATTCTGTGCAAGACTTGCAATGACCGCAGAGACTGGATAGATAGATAGATAGATAGATAGATAGATAGATAGATAGATAGATAGATAGATAGATAGATAGATAGATAGATAGATAGATAGATAGATAGATAGATAGATAGATAGATAGATAGATAGATAGATAGATAGATAGATAGATAGATAGATAGATAGATAGATAGATAGATAGATAGATAGATAGATAGATAGATAGATAGATAGATAGATAGATAGATAGATAGATAGATAGATAGATAGATAGATAGATAGATAGATAGATAGATAGATAGATAGATAGATAGATAGATAGATAGATAGATAGATAGATAGATAGATAGATAGATAGATAGATAGATGATAGATAGATAGACTCAGAACTTTATGCTCGGAAGCAAGTGGACAGCAACTGTCACTCAACTGATTCGCAATTGTAAAAAGCTGGCAAGAAAGCATTTCCCTTGACTGTTCCCTCAATGATGAATTAATGCTAAAATTAACAGCCGCTCAATGGGACACTGGAGGAAGTGACAGAGATTGGTGCAGTTAATTCCTTTACAAAGAATATTCAAATTCTTGCACAAAGAATTCAAGCAAAGTGCGTTTTGCTGTTGGAACGTTGTGAGCATTTTTCGAGTGACACGAGTTCGCTGTACTCACTTGCATTGAAACCAACTTTATCCAGTCGAAAAAAAATCAGAAAAGAATTCCAACGAGCTTTTTGATTCAGCCGCCTTTGTTGCAAAAATTGTAATCACCATTTATTTCATGCATCTCATCGTTAATATCAGCTACTTATGAATGAGTAGTCAGTTATGGAAGATAGGTAGCTACTAGATTTCTAGTAAGGTGCAAGGCTAGCTAAATAAAAGATACAATAGTCTACAGGAATTCAGTCTGTAGCTAAATAAAGAAACATGGAAGCTGATTCCAAGGCACTGCTGTAGACAACTACCAAAAATGATTAATACAAATAGATAGTCATTTTTAATATTTCAAAATTATATATGCCATTGATCATTAAAACAAAAACAAAAAAGCAAAATGCTTTCTTTGCAACATGTTGGGCAGGCCCCTGGGGTTTTGTTAGCTTTAAAATATGTAAAAGGGCCAAGGAGTTGGGTCGGCATGCACTACTGTGGGTCAGGAATAGACATCAGTGTGTCAGGAATAGAGACAGTTGTGGGTCAGAAATAGAGACAGTTATGGGTCAGAAATAGAGACAGTTGTGGGTCAGGAATAGAGACAGTTGTGGGTCAGGAATAGAGACAGTTGTGGGTCAGGAATAGAGACACCACTAGGTCAGGAATGGACATCTCTGGGTCAGGAGTAGAGACAGCTGTGGGTCAGGAATGGACACCTGTGGGTCAGGAATAGACATCAGTGTGTCAGGAATAGAGACAGTTGTGGGTCAGGAATAGACATCAGTGTGTCAGGAATAGAGACAGTTGTGGGTCAGGAATAGACATCAGTGTGTCAGGAATAGAGACAGTTGTGGGTCAGGAATAGAGACAGTTGTAGGTCAGGAATAAAGACAGTTGTGGGTCAGGAATTGAGACAGTTGTGGGTCAGGAATAGAGACAGTTGTGGGTCAGAAATAGAGACATCTGTGGGTCAGGAATAGAGACACCACTAGGTCAGGAATGGACATCTCTGGGTCAGGAGTAGAGACAGCTGTGGGTCAGGAATGGACACCTGTGGGTCAGGAATAGACATCAGTGTGTCAGGAATAGAGACAGTTGTGGGTCAGGAATAGAGACAGTTGTAGGTCAGGAATAAAGACAGTTGTGGGTCAGGAATAGAGACAGTTGTGGGTCAGGAATAGAGACAGTTGTGCGTCAGGAATTGAGACAGTTGTGGGTCAGGAATAGAGACAGTTGTGGGTCAGAAATAGAGACAGTTGTGGGTCAGGAATAGAGACAGTTGTGGGTCAGGAGTAGAAATCTTTGGGTCAGGAATAGAGACATCTGTGGGTCAGGAATAGACATCTGTGGGTCAGGAATATTGTGGGTCAGGAATGGACATCTGTGGGTCAGGAATGGACATCTGTGGGTCAGGAATAGAGACAGTTGTGGGTCAGGAATAGACATCAGTGTGTCAGGAATAGAGACAGTTGTGGGTCAGGAATAGACATCAGTGTGTCAGGAATAGAGACAGTTGTGGGTCAGGAATAGAGACAGTTGTGGGTCAGGAATAGAGACAGTTGTGGGTCAGAAATAGAGACATCTGTGGGTCAGGAATAGAGACACCACTAGGTCAGGAATGGACATCTCTGGGTCAGGAGTAGAGACAGCTGTGGGTCAGGAATGGACACCTGTGGGTCAGGAATAGACATCAGTGTGTCAGGAATAGAGACAGTTGTGGGTCAGGAATAGAGACAGTTGTAGGTCAGGAATAAAGACAGTTGTGGGTCAGGAATAGAGACAGTTGTGGGTCAGGAATAGAGACAGTTGTGCGTCAGGAATTGAGACAGTTGTGGGTCAGGAATAGAGACAGTTGTGGGTCAGAAATAGAGACAGTTGTGGGTCAGGAATAGAGACAGTTGTGGGTCAGGAGTAGAAATCTTTGGGTCAGGAATAGAGACATCTGTGGGTCAGGAATAGACATCTGTGGGTCAGGAATATTGTGGGTCAGGAATGGACATCTGTGGGTCAGGAATGGACATCTGTGGGTCAGGAATAGAGACAGTTGTGGGTCAGGAATAGACATCAGTGTGTCAGGAATAGAGACAGTTGTGGGTCAGGAATAGACATCAGTGTGTCAGGAATAGAGACAGTTGTGGGTCAGGAATAGAGACAGTTGTGGGTCAGGAATAGAGACAGTTGTGGGTCAGAAATAGAGACAGTTGTGGGTCAGGAATAGAGACAGTTGTGGGTCAGGAATAGAGACAGTTGTGGGTCAGGAATAGAGACAGTTGTGGGTCAGAAATAGAGACAGTTGTGGGTCAGGAATAGAGACAGTTGTGGGTCAGGAATAGAGACAGTTGTAGGTCAGGAATAAAGACAGTTGTGGGTCAGGAATAGAGACAGTTGTGGGTCAGGAATAGAGACAGTTGTGGGTCAGGAATAGAGACAGTTGTGGGTCAGAAATAGAGACAGTTGTGGGTCAGGAATAGAGACAGTTGTGGGTCAGGAATAGAGACAGTTGTAGGTCAGGAATAAAGACAGTTGTGGGTCAGGAATAGAGACAGTTGTGGGTCAGGACTAGAGACATCTGTGGGTCAGGAATAGACATCTGTGGGTCAGGAATAGAGACAGTTGTGGGTCAGGAGTAGAAATCTTTGGGTCAGGAATAGAGACATCTGTGGGTCAGGAATAGACATCAGTGGGTTAGGAATAGAGACACCACTAGGTCAGGAATGGACATCTCTGGGTCAGGAAGAGACACCACTAGGTCAGGAATGGACATCTGTTGGTCAGGAACAGACATCTGTGGGTCAGGAATAGACATCTGTGGGTCAGGAATAGAAATCTGTGGGTCAGTAATAGACATCTGTGGGTCAGGAATAGAGACATCACTGGGTCAGGAATGGACATCTGTGGGTCAGGAATGGACATCTGTGGGTCAGGAAAAGAGACAGTTGTGAGTCAGGAATAGAGATAGTTGTGGGTCAGGAGTAGAGACATCTGTGGGTCAGGAATAGAGACACCACTAGGTCAGGAATGGACATCTCTGGGTCAGGAGTAGAGACAGCTGTGGGTCAGGAATGGACACCTGTGGGTCAGGTATAGACATTTGTGGGTCAGGAATGGACATCAGTGGGTCAGGACTGGACATCTGTGGGTCAGGAAGGCCATACGAGAGCACGTGACTTTTTTCGAGATTATCAAAACACAAGCCCATGCTCGGAGAGTCTCTTCAGTTCGCAGCAACTCAGCCATCATTCTATGAGCTTTCGCCCAGTTCTTCTCTCTGTGACTGCCTTGGCTCTGGGTCGGCTTCGCTCTCTTGCTGCTCCCGCCACCGTTGCTGCTCCTTCTCCTCCTGTTGCTGCTGCTGCTCCGGCTTCTTCTGTTTAGTGTCTGGCAAGACTGCCCAGAGGTCCTGCAGGGTGAAGCCGTCCTTCACCGACTCAACGGCCAGTTCCAGTTCTGGTGAGAACACGGGCTCCCGGTCTACTGACTTGTCCCCGTCGCTCAGATAGGCCTTGGCGGCAAGAGGGAAAAATAGAAATAAATAGGCGCACAGTCTACTGATAGTAGCTTGTAGGTATAGAATTTTTTACAGCTGGAAAATCAGACTGCTTTTGTTACTTTTCACCTTGATACCACATGTCTACCTCTGAATTCCTACCGGAAACCCAGGCACATCCCGTACCATCTGGAAACCCGTCCATCGTTTTCCCACCTAGAGACCTACCGTCTTCCTACCTGGAAACCAAACTGTCTTCCTGGAAAGCCAACTGTCTTCCTGGAAAGCCAACTGTCTTCCTGGAAAGCCAACTGTCTTCCTGGAAAGCCAACTGTCTTCCTAGAAAGCCAACTGTCTTCCTGGAAAGCCAACTGTCTTCCTGGAAAGCCAACTGTCTTCCTGGAAAGCCAACTGTCTTCCTGGAAAGCCAACTGTCTTCCTAGAAAGCCAACTGTCTTCCTGGAAAGCCAACTGTCTTCCTAGAAAGCCAACTGTCTTCCTGGAAAGCCAACTGTCTTCCTGGAAAGCCAACTGTCTTCCTGGAAAGCCAACTGTCTTCCTGGAAAGCCAACTGTCTTCCTGGAAAGCCAACTGTCTTCCTGGAAAGCCAACTGTCTTCCTGGAAAGCCAACTGTCTTCCTGGAAAGCCAACTGTCTTCCTGGAAAGCCAACTGTCTTCCTGGAAAGCCAACTGTCTTCCCACCTGGAAACCCAACCGTCTTCCCACCTGGAAACCAAAGCACCCATCTTCCCTGTTAGCCTGACTTCCTCCCGGATGTCTCCTTTCGCAGCCCTCAAAACGCAGCTCACAGCAAACACGTCCTTCTGCTCGTCACCCTCATCCATCTCCAGGTCGTCCTGCTCCTGCTCGACCAGCAGGCCGCGCGTCTCCTCCTCGGGCAGCCGGTCGAACTGAACTCCGAGCACCGGGTCGCTGGAGTAGACTCGCTGGAGACTCTGCAGCTCCTGCGCCACCGACTTCAGCTTGTCTGCTGGGTCAATGCGAAAGCCCAGCACGTAGCCTCCGCTCTGCGGGTTTTACGACGGCTTTTAACCTAGCGAATAAATGGCCAAGCTTTTTCAAGACAATAAAACGCTTTCACACCTGAGCAATGGTTTCAACCACAAGGGCAAGGCCGAACTTTGAGTCCTTGATGCGAACGGATTTCTAAAAACATCAAGAGTTGAGTTTATGAGCACTGACAGTATAGACAGACAGACAGACAGACAGACAGACAGACAGACAGACAGACAGACAGACAGACAGACAGACAGACAGACACACAGACAGACAGACAGTCACTAAGACAGACAGACAGACAGACAGACAGACAGACAGACAGACAGACAGACAGACAGACAGACAGACAGACAGACAGACAGACAGACAGACAGACAGACAGACAGACAGACAGACAGACAGACAGACAGACAGACAGACAGACAGACAGACACACAGACAGACAGACAGTCACTAAGACAGACAGACAGACAGACAGACAGACAGACAGACAGACAGACAGACAGACAGACAGACAGACAGACAGACAGACAGACAGACAGACAGACAGACAGACAGACAGACAGACAGACAGACAGACAGACAGACAGACAGACAGACAGACAGACAGACAGACAGACAGACAGACAGACAGACAGACAGACAGACAGACAGACAGACAGACAGACAGACAGACAGACAGACAGACAGACAGACAGACAGACAGACAGACAGACAGACAGACAGACAGACAGACAGACAGACAGACAGACAGACAGACAGACAGACAGAGTCAGTAGTTTATCTGTCTACCATCTGCATGTAAGGCACGCTGATGTTGAATGCTTCGTTCATCGTGGCGAACCAGACCAGGCGCACATTGGTGACGCAGAAGGTACCCAGGTTGCCCTGGTCGGAGCTGAGATTCCACACGCCGGTCACTTCCGAGAGCAGCTCCTCCTGCGGCAGCAGCTTGAGCCGCTTGTCGGCTATGATGGCTGTGCGCAGCTTCAGGTCGCGGTAGGCTCGGCTGGATTCGTAGGACCTGGGAAGGCCAGATATTTTTCTTGCTATAGCGGTGTTACCAATGCCAACATTTATAATATTAGTAGTTTGTATAAACAGAAGCAAAATAATAATTTTTTATTTACCTATGAACCGCCATAACGGAGGAGAACAGGCGGGGCGAGCCGGGCTCCAAGCTAGTGAAAATGAACTCGAATCGCGTCTGACCAAATTTGGTCAGCACAAACAGCGCCTCCACATTGCCGCGCTGTTTCTACACTCGTGCGTGCGAGTTTGGAGGCTTAATACAGCTTATATACTAAATTGCAAGCGTATAAAAGTTGATACTAAATATTTGATTTAAAAAGGTTAGTTTTTTGTTTTCTTACCGAATGTGTTGGCTTTATAGTAATGCATAAGACGCAGTTATAGCCAATAGCTGAAATTTTAGTTAAATTATGCTACAGATATTATTTATACTTTTTTCCTGTGGTTGTACGAGTATTAATTAATTAAATTATAATTCTTACAAAGATTAATTCTTGGAGATCTGTGGGAATGCCAAATAAGACGCAAAGTTGTGATGATTAGCCGACCTGAAAATTTGATTCGTTGGCTATGTAATTAAACTTGATTAAGGAACAAAATTGCTACGCTTTTTGTTTAGTTCTGACTGACTTACCCTTATCACCATTATTTCCTTTTGTATCTTCCACTAAATCAAGGCGATCAACCACTTTTTCGCCTGGTCGCAAGTTTAGAAGCCTTGATAAAATAAAAAAATATTGTATGTTAGTGGTATTTGTGGTAAAAAACGTTTTGAGTACTATCGTTTTAAATAATTCGTTTTTATGCTTATAATAAATTAAACTTTAATAGACATTGACATATAAAATGTTTGTTTTGTGTTACTTATATTTTAGTTTTATTTATTTAATAATGTTTTTAAATGAATAGAAACAGGTCATTTAGGTGAAAAATTATTTAAATACTGTATTATTTGTCCTTTAAGGGAATTCTTCAGGCGTCTATGAGACTTAGATACTAATGAGTAGTGCGACAGTGTCAGCGGAAAAGTTTAAATTCAAAATCAACCTAAAAATCAATTTAATAATTGAATTCGACTAATTCTTTACTTCTCTTAAACAACAATTTATGCGGTGCATTTTTACTAGGTCTAGAAATGAAAAACGATTTACCGACTACCTCTTCTCATGTTTCTGTTTCGAAATATTTACCTTAATTCAAGGTCAAATCGGATCTCACGATCTTGCCATAAGAGCTCCATCGCATACGGTCGGGACATTTGCTAATGTGCAGCAGGATTGAGTCCTTCAACCTCACTTCAATTCTTTTAATTCACTTCAACCTCAATTGAAGTGAAATAGTTGACGAAAAATCAATTCTGGTTATTATATAGCGATGTAAAACTAAAGTTAAAAAATAAACTTTGGCAAGATTCGAAACTAAAAACGGCAAAGAATGCTAACTCTGCTTGATAGTCTTATGAAGCACTTACACTTCAGTGAGAAATAAAACGTTTTAAAATAATTTTCAAAAGTATTTTTACATTGTAATTTTTAGATTTTCACCAGCACACAGTTACTTTGTTTTTATGTGTTCTATTTTAAACCCGGAAATTTAGTGTAAACTTTCTTGTTCTTGTGTTCGAATGTTTTGCCTTTTACTTCCTTTTAATTTATAGTCAATAATTTTATAGTGATAACGATTTTCAAGAGCTTCCTCATGTCATACCACAAATTCTGCTTTTACATTTCGTGCGAAAAGGCGACGAGGTACATGTACGAGCGCTCGTAGATGTGGTACAACCAGCAGAGGATATGGTTGATGGAAATATTTCTGGTTGTGCCAGATGCCTGTAGAATCACAATATACTAAATCTCTAAGATCTGACCGGTATTTCAGTCTACAGCCTGAATGCCTGAACCAATTTTATATCTAAACTGCTTGAAAATTAGAAATAAACGATGAACTTGTAGTCGTCAAGCTGGCTCTTGCAGCTGCTTTAGGCTTATGTAACTCAAAGTTGAAATCCTGTTTGCATAGCCAAGCATCTCTAACTTTTTCTGTAACATTCCTTCAATGCATTCCCTGTTCTACTTTCATGCCTATTTCGATTATTTATTTTGCATATTTGTTTGATGTTTCTCTTTAATACCTGTACGGCATGCAGCAGCTGACGCTATTCTGCATAGCATGCAGTTAGTATAAGATCTGGTCCCGCCTTGCAGTGGATAGTAGAGAAACACAAACTGACAGACAGCCCAGTTAACGCGCCAGCTTTCTACCGCTATTCGCCTGAACAGATCCAACAGTCGCGCAGTCATCAGCGGGCTTACCGGCTACACGTAAATCCTTACCCGGTCTTCGCGGGTAGGCAGTTTGTTCTTCCCTGAAAAATGTGTTAAAAAATTCTCTCGACTCTTGTATCCCAGTTTCTAACTAGGATGACCGATCTTCGCTGCCATGCGGAACTGCAGCTCCCAAATCTGGAGTGTTTCCACGCAAGCTTACGCTTCCAATGCACCCATGATCCGCGACCGCTGAATTATTGAGTGACGCAATCGATAAGAGCTAGTTGATGAAGCCAGAGTGGACATCCTCGGCCGGAGGGGAAAAGTGACGGAGAAAGTAGAGTCATTAGTCATCGGCTGCTGTTCCGCAGTTTCGAGTCGTTGGCCGTCAGTTCGCATTTTGTCACCATATATTAGGCAGATCGCTCGACTGCATGCTTTTACAAGCTCTACTAATAGGTGTTTAGCCGGGAGCAAAAAGTTACGCGGTTGCATCATTACCAGAGAGTCTGTTCCGTCCCTGTTATATCCAGCCTCACCTATAGTGACGATCACGCTTCTCTGACCGCTGTTAATATTATTGTTAATATTAAGACAAGATGCATTGGAATTGTTCCATGTTTTTGATCCAATTAGCATTGTTTTTCGGACCTCTATAATAGTAAATAATCACCTTTAGTTGCACATTGAAGCGAAGTTGCAATTTTCAAATCAATTGCGTCATCCTACTACAGTAATCCTTAAGCCGGGTTGCAGCCTAGTGGTTAGAGCGTCGGACTCACGACTGAAAAGTCAGGGGTTCGATTCTTGACCCACTCGGAACAATTTGTGTCCTTGAGCAAGACACTCAACTCTGCATTGCTTCAGTTCACCCAGCTGTAAAATGGGTGCCAGCTTTAGCTGGGGTAATTGAGGGTGTGTGGCGACCCCCCAGTCCTTGGACTGAACAGCCGTACGCAGCCTTCAGATGCGCCGCGCAATAGCTGCGGCTGAGCTGTCGGTTGCACATCTGGCCATTAGGACACGACAGGTGTAATCAATTATTACTTATTAATAAAGTAATCCTTGGCTTTTTGTACCTAAACCCGGATTTAAGATCGTATTAAGTTTATCTCAAGTTTTCCAAGTCATGCCTTGAAGCGTAACGCTCTGCTCCTAAAGATTTTGTAAACTCTTTTACAAACTTCTAAAATAATGGCTCTAAAACTTCGTTTGATTTGCCGCCTCCCATGGGGGAGAAGAGGAGTCTCCACTCAGTTTAAATGGCTCGGTCGCTCTCCTCTCACTTTAGCCACGTCTACTTCAGCTGCCGTGGCCTGGCATTTTCTAATGCTCCATCAGATTGATCAGGCGGACTTGTTCTCCAGCTCAAAACCACTCGACGTCTTTGTATTTTCCTTCATTCCCTCTTTCCTCTCTAATCTCTGGCGGTAATCCCCCCGAGCGTCTGTCCTACTCTGTTCTCTCAACTGACTCATCGAGAATTCGACGAAATTTGAACAGCTGTCGAAGAGAGCTCGCCATCTAGGGGTTCGAGTCTCGGCACCTCAGTTGGGATTGTCGGAGTTTGCTGATGCTAGCAAAGTGTCAAGGCCTCATCTGACATGCATAATTCAGGCATCATAGGCTCCCCTCCAACATCCAGTTTCTCGACTCTCGCCTCGCTTACTTCATCGATTAATCTGTCGCTACGGGGTTGAAGGCAGCCTTTCAACAGCAAAAGTTGACTCCCAGTTCAAATCTAACTTTTCACTTTTCCATCATTCTGGCGATCCTGCACTCGGCCATAGACAATAAAGCCAATCAAAGCCACTTACTGCAGCAGAACTGCACTCGGCCATAGACAATAAAGCCAATCAAAGCCACTGACTGCCACAGAACTGCACTCGGCCATAGACAATAAAGCCAATCAAAGCCACTTACTGCAGCAGAACTGCACTCGGCCATAGACAATAAAGCCAATCAAAGCCACTGACTGCCGCAGAACTGCACTTGGCCATAGACAATAAAGCCAATCAAAGCCACTTACTGCAGCAGAACTGCACTCGGCCATAGACAATAAAGCCAATCAAAGCCACTTACTGCAGCAGAACTGCACTCGGCCATAGACAATAAAGCCAATCAAAGCCACTGACTGCAGCAGAACTGCACTCGGCCATAGACAATAAAGCCAATCAAAGCCACTGACTGCAGCAGAACTGCACTCGGCCATAGACAATAAAGCCAATCAAAGCCACTTACTGCCGCAGAACTGCACTGGGCCATAGACAATAAAGCCAATCAAAGCCACTGATTGCCGCATAACTGCACTCGGCCATAGACAATAAAGCCAATCAAAGCCACTTACTGCAGCAGAACTGCACTCGGCCATAGACAATAAAGCCAATCAAAGCCACTTACTGCAGCAGAACTGCACTCGGCCATAGACAATAAAGCCAATCAAAGCCACTTACTGCAGCAGAACTGCACTCGGCCATAGACAATAAAGCCAATCAAAGCCACTGATTGCCGCATAACTGCACTCGGCCATAGACAATAAAGCTAATCAAAGCCACTTACTGCCGCAGAACTGCACTCGGCCATAGACAATAAAGCCAATCAAAGCCACTTACTGCAGCAGAACTGCACTCGGCCATAGACAATAAAGCCAATCAAAGCCACTTACTGCAGCAGAACTGCACTCGGCCATAGACAATAAAGCCAATCAAAGCCACTTACTGCAGCAGAACTGCACTCGGCCATAGACAATAAAGCCAATCAAAGCCACTTACTGCAGCAGAACTGCACTCGGCCATAGACAATAAAGCCAATCAAAGCCACTTACTGCAGCAGAACTGCACTCGGCCATAGACAATAAAGCCAATCAAAGCCACTTACTGCAGCAGAACTGCACTCGGCCATAGACAATAAAGCCAATCAAAGCCACTTACTGCAGCAGAACTGCACTCGGCCATAGACAATAAAGCCAATCAAAGCCACTGACTGCGCCGCAGAACTGCACTCGGCCATAGACAATAAAGCCAATCAAAGCCACTTACTGCAGCAGAACTGCACTCGGCCATAGACAATAAAGCCAATCAAAGCCACTTACTGCCGCAGAACTGCACTCGGCCATAGACAATAAAGCCAATCAAAGCCACTTACTGCAGCAGAACTGCACTCGGCCATAGACAATAAAGCCAATCAAAGCCACTTACTGCCAGCAGAACTGCACTCGGCCATAGACAATAAAGCCAATCAAAGCCACTTACTGCCGCAGAACTGCACTCGGCCATAGACAATAAAGCCAATCAAAGCCACTTACTGCAGCAGAACTGCACTCGGCCATAGACAATAAAGCCAATCAAAGCCACTTACTGCCGCAGAACTGCACTCGGCCATAGACAATAAAGCCAATCAAAGCCACTTACTGCAGCAGAACTGCACTCGGCCATAGACAATAAAGCCAATCAAGCAGACAGCTCGCAATTCCAAGCTGCACCTCTACCACAGACTACAAGCCACAACAACTGTTTAAGGTTCTTCTCTCTGGTTTAAAAGACAACCAAGTAAAGAATGACACGTACTTAAAATTGCTTAAAGTCAAGTGACAGTAGCCATTTATTTTACTTTAGAGCAAGCTCTGTCCCCCACCGATGTACTTGATTATTTCTTAACGCTTGACCAAGAGCCAGTGAAGTTCAGTGTTCAAGCCTTGGCCTAGTGCCGATCGTATCAAGATTGTAAAAAGGAGCCGATATCTAGTAAGCTGGTGCATGGGGCCGGCAGTGAATACTCGAATGGAATGCCGGACCTGCCATCCCCCCCCCCGACCCTCAGCTGCAATATCGAATTTCTCTCCTAAAGCCTGTCGCGCCAGTTGCTATTCAGGTAGGCGACCAGCTAAATAAAACTTCCCCATGCAGTTTCTTCCCTAGTTCGGAATCGATAACAGTCGGGTGGGGGAGGGCAAAAAAGACATCATTGCTACATAGACAATGCGCTTTTCTTCCCAGCGCAAGTATCTTGTTAAGCTGATCTCGTAACCCAGGAGTTTATGGAAGCCACGAATAAGGTCGAATGGTTACTGAAAGATGAATAATATAAGAATAAGCCGGGGCTACTAACTATCCGCACCCTCAGCCTACAGACGAGACGATTCAGCAGGGTGGACAGATGCCAACCAATAGTAGGGCTGGACTGTGGGCCATGGGTCAGTGGAACTGGGGGGACCCCCTCAAAGTAGAAATATCCCCATAGTTGGCAAGGATAACTAGAGAGAGAGAGAGAGGGATAGAGAAAGCGAAGGAAGAAGACTTTCCAACAACTGGCCTGAATAGTTCAGTAAGAATAACATTATTTCTTCCTCTTTAAAAAGCAGTTGCCTGCCCAAGTTTGCCCAAGTTCGACTGAAATTCTTTGGACCGTAGACCGCAGTTCCCAGCTCCTGGTTCGGAGTTCCGGTTCCGGTGAGCTAATCGCAAGTCTTTATCATTTATTCATCATATTTAAAGTATGCATCCAGAAGGTCGCTACAAATCTACCCTATAACAATACCCTGTGATCAAACCAAATATAGTTTTACCATAGACAAATCTCCGTCTAGAAAGAACAATTCAAAAATTTGAGCGTTTCATTTTAAGACACTGCCAATCAAAATCAAATAATGTTTCTACTTTTGTCTATGGTCGAAACACCGTCTATTGTCTATGGCACAGATAGAGCATTGAGTTTAATACACAGAGCAGTTGAATTCAAGTCTGATTTTCAAGTCTACTCGATGTCTTAAATTCAATGCCCTACCCCGTACATGGTTTCGGCCATAGACAATCGTTGAGCCACATGGATTCATTTGCATTTTTAATTATTAATTTGCATTGAAAATTGGCCTCCAGTAAAGTATTCAAGATTCAACCGTACAAGCACTTAAAGTGCACTTAAATTACTTTGCAAACTTGCTCATTTAAACTATTGATTGATTGATCTATATCAGTTAGCTTTCAATGTGGGGGGCGTTACTCACCTATCTACCTGTCTATTATCTACCAATAGTTCTCAGATATGAAGTGGCTACTAACTCTGGCTTAACTTCTCGCTATGATGAGTCATATAATGGCCTGTCAGGAAGCGTGGCCACGACTGTCATGAGGGCTTCATGCGTCTAACTCATCACGGTTTTACATCTCTGCATTCTCTACAGGTACTGTGAAAAATGCTCAATTAAATATTTAGCAACAGGCAAGCGGCGAGAGGTCCTATGGACGCTGGAAGGGGGTGGGCGTTGATTAAAAGCTAACAATAACAACAGTGCTTCATAATGTGTAAATGATAGTTTCATGTTTCGAGGTCATTGAGTTCTTAATTCACTCCAGCTCATTTGAGTTCACTCCAGCTCATTGAGTTTACTCCAGTTCATTGAGTTTACTCCAGTTCATTGAGTTCACTCTAGTTCGTTTAGTTCACTCCAGCTCATTGAGGTCACTCCAGCTGATTTGAGTTCACTCCAGCTGATTTGAGTTCACTCCAGATCATTGAGTTCACTCCAGCTCATTTGAGTTCACTCCAGCTGATTTGAGTTCACTCCAGCTCATTTGAGTTCACTCCAGCTGATTTGAGTTCACTCCAGCTCATTGAGGTCACTCCAGCTCATTTGAGTTCACTCCAGCTGATTTGATTCACTCCAGCTCATTGAGGTCACTCCAGCTGATTTGAGTTCACTCCAGCTCATTGAGGTCACTCCAGCTGATTTGAGTTCACTCCAGCTCATTTGAGTTCACTCCAGCTGATTTGAGTTCACTCCAGCTCATTGAGGTCACTCCAGCTGATTTGAGTTCACTCCAGCTCATTTGAGTTCACTCCAGCTGATTTGAGTTCACTCCAGCTCATTGAGTCGATCACTCTGAACAGCTCATTGAGTTCACTCCAGCTCATTGAGTTCACTCCAGCTCATTGAGTTCACTCCAGCTCATTGAGTTCACTCCAGCTCATTGAGTTCACTCCAGTTCGTTGAGTGTTCAGTTCACTCAGCAACTGTCACACAGTCACAATGTTCATTTGCAACTCTGATAGACCTCAATAAGCAGTGCAAAAAGCTAAAAAGCTAAAAGACTGCTCAATCCAAATGCATTGAATTTGCGAAATTAACTCTCCAACAAATGAAGGAATGTTCAGTCCAATCTGAGCACAGACTCTGAGCATTGAATATGCGGGCCGTCAGCAATGCCACCAGGGAGTGGCTTTGGCCAATTACCGCCAATTTCCTTTCAACAATTTCGATTTGGCGATGATTCGCGTTTTCCTGCCTCAACTAAAAACTGGAGAAGACGCCGGCAGCTGGGCACTGACTGAGATGAGGAGAATATCTTTTATTTTCATCCTCCTTTCCCCTATCCCGCTCTCGCTCTTTTTAGACTGACTGGACTGAATCAGTGGGCGTGAGAATACACACAAATTTTAGCTGTGTTTTTTACATCTGCCGACAAGATTTCAGCCAGCTGATGGGGACAGCGATGGGGGAGGGGAGAGTGGGATGGACAGGAATTGATGGCGCACGGGCTAGGCGTAGGCAGCAGGGATTTATTGCCTCAACCATGCCAAACCTATCAATTTCTTCTTCATCCGGACATTAGAGCGCGAAAAAGTTTGAAAGAAAGTTGCTTGACAGACAAACAGCAGCAACCGGGGTGAAACTGCTTTTGCCAGAGTAGAATTGACTGACACATCGGTGTGAAACACGGCTGAGTTTATCAGGATGCCTGTTTACTGAGGATAGCACTGCGAATGAGTGTATTCTAACGATTAACCAGCTAGATCTATAGATTATCCAGCTTGGTCTATAGATAATCCAGGTACATCTATAGACTATCCAGTTAAATCTATAGATTATCCAGCTAGATCTATAGATTATCCAGCTAGGTCTATAGATTATCCAGCTAGGTCTATAGATTATCCAACTAGATCTATAGATTATCAGCAAGATCTATAGATTATCCAGCTAGGTCTATAGATTATCCAGCTTGGTATATAGATTATCCAGCTAGATCTATAGATTATCCAGCTAGGTCTATAGATTATCCAGCTAGGTCTATAGATTATCCAGATAGATCTATAGATTATCCAGCTTGGTATATAGATTATCCAGCTAGATCTATAGATTATCCAGCTAGGTCTATAGATTATCCAGCTAGGTCTATAGATTATCCAGCTAGGTCTATAGATTATCCAGATAGATCTATAGATTATCCAGCTAGGTCTATAGATTATCCAGCTAGGTCTATAGATTATCCAGCTAGATCTATAGATTATTGGACGACTTCTCTCAAACCGAAGTGTAAAAGTGAGATAGACTGCCTATATGTATCGAAAAATATTTCCGTGAGAAAAAAATAATTTGAAAATGAAATAAAAAACAAGACAAGTGAAGCGAAGTGAGACTCAGATGTCTTAGTAGGTTGCAGCGATAATAAAAAATCTGCGATGGAACGCTTAGCAATAAACCGTTTATTCTCATTCTCCCACTCACTTTCTATCTTCCCAACCGCGGCTAAAGCTCCATCTTCGCTCTGCTCGCGCGCTTCATTCTTCCTCTGAGCTCCAACTCCAATCCCTTTTTCTTACCCCTCCCCGCTGCCCGACTATGACACTCGTCGATTCCCACTGTATGGCCATGTGGTCACGCCGCTGGGTCAGACACACACACACACACACACACAGACACACACACAACACACACACACACACACACACACACACACGCATGCTCTAAGCGCGGGGTCCCCGACTCATCCGTCTGCCGCTGGCCACTTCTCGCGCCACCGATTCATCGACCGACACCAAGGGTGGGGGGGCGCAAAGGAGACTGGATAGGAGGATGTCGGGAGGAAGGCGGGAAGATGGGGGAGAGAGGCAGGCAGCTCAGGGTGGGGGGGGGGGTTGGTCGCAAGGGGAATCCTGGCCAAGCCCAGCATGGAATTAATACGCCAATGTGGCTTATATTCAGACGGCTATGCTAAACCGACGCCCATCCCGCCTCATCCTGTTGCAGATCTGCTCTTCTCTGCTCCCAGAAAATAAGCACTCGACACGCGA
>NIVC01003464.1:0-65900 GCA_002269645.1 Macrostomum lignano | reverse complement strand
CCTTTCAACAGCAAAAGTTGACTCCCAGTTCAAATCTAACTTTTCACATTTTCCATCATTCTGGCGATCCTGCACTCGGCCATGATAAAGCCAATCAAAGCCACTTACTGGCAGCAAACTGCACTCGGCCATAGACATAAAGCCCTCAAAGCCACTGACTGCCACAGAACTGCACTCGGCCATAGACAATAAAGCCAATCAAAGCCACTTACTAGCAGCAGAAACTGCACTCGGCCATAGACAATAAAGCCAATCAAAGCCACTGACTGCCGCCACAGAACTGCACTTGGCCATAGACAATAAAGCCAATCAAAGCCACTTACTGCAGCAGAACTGCACTCGGCCATAGACAATAAAGCCAATCAAAGCCACTTACTGCCAGCAGAACTGCACTCGGCCATAGACAATAAAGCCAATCAAAGCCACTGACTGCAGCAGAACTGCACTCGGCCATAGACAATAAAGCCAATCAAAGCCACTACTGCAGCAGAACTGCACTCGGCCATAGACAATAAAGCCAATCAAAGCCACTTAGACAATAAAGCCAATCAAAGCCACTTACTGCCGCAGAACTGGGCCATAGACAATAAAGCCAATCAAAGCCACTGATTGCCGCATAACTGCACTCGGCCATAGACAATAAAGCCAATCAAAGCCACTTACTGCAGCAGAACTGCACTCGGCCATAGACAATAAAGCCAATCAAAGCCACTTACTGCAGCAGAACTGCACTCGGCCATAGACAATAAAGCCAATCAAAGCCACTTACTGCAGCAGAACTGCACTCGGCCATAGACAATAAAGCCAATCAAAGCCACTGATTGCGCATAACTGCACTCGGCCATAGACAATAAAGCTAATCAAAGCCACTTACTGCGCAGAACTGCACTCGGCCATAGACAATAAAGCCAATCAAAGCCACTTACTGCAGCAGAACTGCACTCGGCCATAGACAATAAAGCCAATCAAAGCCACTTACTGCGCAGAACTGCACTCGGCCATAGACAATAAAGCCAATCAAAGCCACTTACTGCAGCAGAACTGCACTCGGCCATAGACAATAAAGCCAATCAAAGCCACTTACTGCAGCAGAACTGCACTCGGCCATAGACAATAAAGCCAATCAAAGCCACTTACTGCAGCAGAACTGCACTCGGCCATAGACAATAAAGCCAATCAAAGCCACTTACTGCAGCAGAACTGCACTCGGCCATAGACAATAAAGCCAATCAAAGCCACTTACTGCAGCAGAACTGCACTCGGCCATAGACAATAAAGCCAATCAAAGCCACTACTGCCGCAGAACTGCACTCGGCCATAGACAATAAAGCCAATCAAAGCCACTTACTGCAGCAGAACTGCACTCGGCCATAGACAATAAAGCCAATCAAAGCCACTTACTGCCGCAGAACTGCACTCGGCCATAGACAATAAAGCCAATCAAAGCCACTTACTGCAGCAGAACTGCACTCGGCCATAGACAATAAAGCCAATCAAAGCCACTTACTGCAGCAGAACTGCACTCGGCCATAGACAATAAAGCCAATCAAAGCCACTTACTGCCGCAGAACTGCACTCGGCCATAGACAATAAAGCCAATCAAAGCCACTTACTGCAGCAGAACTGCACTCGGCCATAGACAATAAAGCCAATCAAAGCCACTTACTGCCGCAGAACTGCACTCGGCCATAGACAATAAAGCCAATCAAAGCCACTTACTGCAGCAGAACTGCACTCGGCCATAGACAATAAAGCCAATCAAGCAGACAGCTCGCAATTCCAAGCTGCACCTCTACCACAGACTACAAGCCACAACAACTGTTTAAGGTTCTTCTCTCTGGTTTAAAAGACAACCAAGTAAAGAATGACACGTACTTAAAATTGCTTAAAGTCAAGTGACAGTAGCCATTTATTTTACTTTAGAGCAAGCTCTGTCCCCCACCCGATGTACTTGATTATTTCTTAACGCTTGACCAAGAGCCAGTGAAGTTCAGTGTTCAAGCCTTGGCCTAGTGCCGATCGTATCAAGATTGTAAAAAGGAGCCCGATATCTAGTAAGCTGGTGCATGGGGCCGGCAGTGAATACTCGAATGGAATGCCGGACCTGCCATCCCCCCCCCGACCCTCAGCTGCAATATCGAATTTCTCTCCTAAAGCCTGTCGCGCCAGTTGCTATTCAGGTAGGCGACCAGCTAAATAAAACTTCCCCATGCAGTTTCTTCCCTAGTTCGGAATCGATAACAGTCGGGTGGGGGGGGCAAAAAAGACATCATTGCTACATAGACAATGCGCTTTTCTTCCCAGCGCAAGTATCTTGTTAAGCTGATCTCGTAACCCAGGAGTTTATGGAAGCCACGAATAAGGTCGAATGGTTACTGAAAGATGAATAATATAAGAATAAGCCGGGGCTACTAACTATCCGCACCCTCAGCCTACAGACGAGACGATTCAGCAGGGTGGACAGATGCCAACCAATAGTAGGGCTGGACTGTGGGCCATGGGTCAGTGGAACTGGGGGGGACCCCCTCAAAGTAGAAATATCCCCATAGTTGGCAAGGATAACTAGAGAGAGAGAGAGAGAGGATAGAGAAAGCGAAGGAAGAAGACTTTCCAACAACTGGCCTGAATAGTTCAGTAAGAATAACATTATTTCTTCCTCTTTAAAAAGCAGTTGCCTGCCCAAGTTTGCCCAAGTTCGACTGAAATTCTTTGGACCGTAGACCGCAGTTCCCAGCTCCTGGTTCGGAGTTCCGGTTCCGGTGAGCTAATCGCAAGTCTTTATCATTTATTCATCATATTTAAAGTATGCATCCAGAAGGTCGCTACAAATCTACCCTATAACAATACCCTGTGATCAAACCAAATATAGTTTTACCATAGACAAATCTCCGTCTAGAAAGAACAATTCAAAAATTTGAGCGTTTCATTTTAAGACACTGCCAATCAAAATCAAATAATGTTTCTACTTTTGTCTATGGTCGAAACACCGTCTATTGTCTATGGCACAGATAGAGCATTGAGTTTAATACACAGAGCAGTTGAATTCAAGTCTGATTTTCAAGTCTACTCGATGTCTTAAATTCAATGCCCTACCCCGTACATGGTTTCGGCCATAGACAATCGTTGAGCCACATGGATTCATTTGCATTTTTAATTATTAATTTGCATTGAAAATTGGCCTCCAGTAAAGTATTCAAGATTCAACCGTACAAGCACTTAAAGTGCACTTAAATTACTTTGCAAACTTGCTCATTTAAACTATTGATTGATTGATCTATATCAGTTAGCTTTCAATGTGGGGGCGTTACTCACCTATCTACCTGTCTATTATCTACCAATAGTTCTCAGATATGAAGTGGCTACTAACTCTGGCTTAACTTCTCGCTATGATGAGTCATATAATGGCCTGTCAGGAAGCGTGGCCACGACTGTCATGAGGGCTTCATGCGTCTAACTCATCACGGTTTTACATCTCTGCATTCTCTACAGGTACTGTGAAAAATGCTCAATTAAATATTTAGCAACAGGCAAGCGGCGAGAGGTCCTATGGACGCTGGAAGGGGGTGGGCGTTGATTAAAAGCTAACAATAACAACAGTGCTTCATAATGTGTAAATGATAGTTTCATGTTTCGAGGTCATTGAGTTCTTAATTCACTCCAGCTCATTTGAGTTCACTCCAGCTCATTGAGTTTACTCCAGTTCATTGAGTTTACTCCAGTTCATTGAGTTCACTCTAGTTCGTTTAGTTCACTCCAGCTCATTGAGGTCACTCCAGCTGATTTGAGTTCACTCCAGCTGATTTGAGTTCACTCCAGATCATTGAGTTCACTCCAGCTCATTTGAGTTCACTCCAGCTGATTTGAGTTCACTCCAGCTCATTTGAGTTCACTCCAGCTGATTTGAGTTCACTCCAGCTCATTGAGGTCACTCCAGCTCATTTGAGTTCACTCCAGCTGATTTGAGTTCACTCCAGCTCATTGAGGTCACTCCAGCTGATTTGAGTTCACTCCAGCTCATTGAGGTCACTCCAGCTGATTTGAGTTCACTCCAGCTCATTTGAGTTCACTCCAGCTGATTTGAGTTCACTCCAGCTCATTGAGGTCACTCCAGCTGATTTGAGTTCACTCCAGCTCATTTGAGTTCACTCCAGCTGATTTGAGTTCACTCCAGCTCATTGAGTCGATCACTCTGAACAGCTCATTGAGTTCACTCCAGCTCATTGAGTTCACTCCAGCTCATTGAGTTCACTCCAGCTCATTGAGTTCACTCCAGCTCATTGAGTTCACTCCAGTTCGTTGAGTGTTCAGTTCACTCAGCAACTGTCACACAGTCACAATGTTCATTTGCAACTCTGATAGACCTCAATAAGCAGTGCAAAAAGCTAAAAAGCTAAAAGACTGCTCAATCCAAATGCATTGAATTTGCGAAATTAACTCTCCAACAAATGAAGGAATGTTCAGTCCAATCTGAGCACAGACTCTGAGCATTGAATATGCGGGCCGTCAGCAATGCCACCAGGGAGTGGCTTTGGCCAATTACCGCCAATTTCCTTTCAACAATTTCGATTTGGCGATGATTCGCGTTTTCCTGCCTCAACTAAAAACTGGAGAAGACGCCGGCAGCTGGGCACTGACTGAGATGAGGAGAATATCTTTTATTTTCATCCTCCTTTCCCCTATCCCGCTCTCGCTCTTTTTAGACTGACTGGACTGAATCAGTGGGCGTGAGAATACACACAAATTTTAGCTGTGTTTTTTACATCTGCCGACAAGATTTCAGCCAGCTGATGGGGACAGCGATGGGGAGGGGGAGAGTGGGATGGACAGGAATTGATGGCGCACGGGCTAGGCGTAGGCAGCAGGGATTTATTGCCTCAACCATGCCAAACCTATCAATTTCTTCTTCATCCGGACATTAGAGCGCGAAAAAGTTTGAAAGAAAGTTGCTTGACAGACAAACAGCAGCAACCGGGGTGAAACTGCTTTTGCCAGAGTAGAATTGACTGACACATCGTGTGAAACACGGCTGAGTTTATCAGGATGCCTGTTTACTGAGGATAGCACTGCGAATGAGTGTATTCTAACGATTAACCAGCTAGATCTATAGATTATCCAGCTTGGTCTATAGATAATCCAGGTACATCTATAGACTATCCAGTTAAATCTATAGATTATCCAGCTAGATCTATAGATTATCCAGCTAGGTCTATAGATTATCCAGCTAGGTCTATAGATTATCCAACTAGATCTATAGATTATCCAGCAAGATCTATAGATTATCCAGCTAGGTCTATAGATTATCCAGCTTGGTATATAGATTATCCAGCTAGATCTATAGATTATCCAGCTAGGTCTATAGATTATCCAGCTAGGTCTATAGATTATCCAGATAGATCTATAGATTATCCAGCTTGGTATATAGATTATCCAGCTAGATCTATAGATTATCCAGCTAGGTCTATAGATTATCCAGCTAGGTCTATAGATTATCCAGCTAGGTCTATAGATTATCCAGATAGATCTATAGATTATCCAGCTAGGTCTATAGATTATCCAGCTAGGTCTATAGATTATCCAGCTAGATCTATAGATTATTGGACGACTTCTCTCAAACCGAAGTGTAAAAGTGAGATAGACTGCCTATATGTATCGAAAAATATTTCCGTGAGAAAAAAAATAATTTGAAAATGAAATAAAAAACAAGACAAGTGAAGCGAAGTGAGACTCAGATGTCTTAGTAGGTTGCAGCGATAATAAAAAATCTGCCGGATGGAACCGCTTAGCAATAAACCGTTTATTCTCATTCTCCCACTCACTTCTCTATCTTCCCAACCCGGCTAAAGCTCCATCTTCGCTCTGCTCGCGCGATCTCAATTCTTCCTCTGAGCTCCAACTCCAATCCCTTTTTCTTACCCGCTCCCCGCTGCCGACTATGACACTCGTCGATTTTCATCCTCCTTTCCCCTATCCCCTCTCGCTCTTTTTTAGACTGGACTGGACTGAATCAGTGGGCGTGCGAGAATACACACAAATTTTAGCTGTGTTTTTTACATCTGCGACAAGATTTCAGCCAGCTGATGGGGACAGCGATGGGGGAGGGGGAGAGTATGGACAGGAATTGATGGCGCACGGCTAGGCGTAGGCAGCAGGGATTTATTGCCTCAACCATGCCAAACCTATCAATTTCTTCTTCATCCGGACATTAGAGCGCGAAAAGTTTGAAAGAAAGTGCTTGACAGACAAACAGCAGCAACCGGGTGAAACTGCTTTTGCCAGAGTAGAATTGACTGACACATCGGGTTGAAACACGGCTGAGTTTATCAGGATGCCTGTTTACTGAGGATAGCACTGCGAATGAGTGTATTCTAACGATTAACCAGCTAGATCTATAGATTATCCAGCTTGGTCTATAGATAATCCAGGTACATCTATAGACTATCCAGTTAAATCTATAGATTATCCAGCTAGATCTATAGATTATCCAGCTAGGTCTATAGATTATCCAGCTAGGTCTATAGATTATCCAACTAGATCTATAGATTATCCAGCAAGATCTATAGATTATCCAGCTAGGTCTATAGATTATTCAGCTAGGTCTATAGATTATTCAGCTAGATCTATAGATTATCCAGCTTGGTATATAGATTATCCAGCTAGATCTATAGATTATCCAGCTAGGTCTATAGATTATCCAGCTAGGTCTATAGATTATCCAGATAGATCTATAGATTATCCAGCTTGGTATATAGATTATCCAGCTAGATCTATAGATTATCCAGCTAATCTATAGATTATCAGCTAGGTCTATAGATTATCCAGCTAGGTCTATAGATTATCCAGCTAGGTCTATAGATTATCCAGATAGATCTATAGATTATCCAGCTAGGTCTATAGATTATCCAGCTAGGTCTATAGATTATCCAGCTAGATCTATAGATTATTGGACGACTTCTCTCAAACCGAAGTGTAAAAGTGAGATAGACTGCCTATATGTATCGAAAAATATTTCCGTGAGAAAAAAATAATTTGAAAATGAAATAAAAAACAAGACAAGTGAAGCGAAGTGAGACTCAGATGTCTTAGTAGGTTGCAGCGATAATAAAAAATCTGCCGGATGGAACCGCTTAGCAATAAACCGTTTATTCTCATTCTCCCACCACTTCTCTATCTTCCCAACCCGGCTAAAGCTCCATCTTCGCTCTGCTCGCGCGATCTCAATTCTTCCTCTGAGCTCCAACTCCAATCCCTTTTTCTTACCCCGCTCCCCGCTGCCCGACTATGACACTCGTCGATTCCCCACTGTATGGCCCATGTGGTCACGCCGCTGGGTCCAGACACACACACACACACACACACACACAGACACACACACACACACACACACACACACACACACACACACACGCATGCTCTAAGCGCGGGGTCCCCGACTCATCCGTCTGCCGCTGGCCACTTCTCGCGCCACCGATTCATCGACCGACACCAAGGGTGGGGGGGGCGCAAAGGAGACTGGATAGGAGGATGTCGGGGAGGAAGGCGGGAAGATGGGGGAGAGAGGCAGGCAGCTCAGGGTGGGGGGGGGGGGGTTGGTCGCAAGGGGGAATCCTGGCCAAGCCCAGCATGGAATTAATACGCCAATGTGCTTATATTCAGACGGCTATGCTAAACCGACGCCCATCCCGCCTCATCCTGTTGCAGATCTGCTCTTCCTCTGCTCCCAGAAAATAAGCACTCGACACGCGACAAAACAGCAATGCTGCTGTTGCTGCCACCGCTGTCGCTCATTTTGCTATTCAGCGGCGCAGCGGACGCGTGCTCAAGAGTCAACGTCCAGCACAATGGCCGGCTCAAACAGCGGGCGGTGTGCAGCGGCTACAAACTCGAAGACGTGCCCTCGATGACGAGCGAGCGAGACGTTGAAGACTTCCTGCTAAGCCGGAACCTCATCCGCAATCTGCATGACAACTCCTTCACGGGCTACGTGAACGTCACCACCCTGCTGCTTGACGGAAACAAGATCGAGCAGATCTCCGACGGAGCTTTCAAGCCGTTGAAGAAGCTGGTGAAGCTGGACATCTCCAACAACTATTTGAACATTCGAAACAACAACTTTCTGAGGCCGCTGGTCAACCTGCAGGTGCTGCACATGGGCGGCAGTCCCGGAGAAGTCGTGCTCAGCCGCGGCTTCTTCGAGTACCAACGGAGCAGCCTGCTCGAACTCAGTCTCCGGCACACTGTGCGCCTCATCATTCGCGAGGGCGCCTTCAACGGCCTCCACCGGCTGCGACTGCTAGACCTACAGAACTGCAACTTGAAGACCCTGCCAAACACAGGCCTCATGGCCAGCAACTTGGACGGCTCTCAGCTGCGACTGCTCAGCCTGTCCAACAATCCTTGGATCTGCGACTGCCGGCTGCGCTGGCTGGTCCGCTGGCGCGGCAAGCAGTACGCGAGCGGTCCGGTCTGAACGTCACCGGCAGTCCGCAGTGCGCCGGGCCGCCGGCCGACCGGGCACCGGCTACAGTGGCATGGCGGGGGTGCACCTGTTCGACGAGACAACTCACGAGTCGCAGTTCCAGTGCCTGCCGGAGGTGTACGTTGACTCGGTCAGCAGCACCAGGACTGTCCATCGGGTCAACGAGGGCGACAATGTCACCTTGTCCTGCAGCTTCTACAGCGACCCGCCCGGCCAAGTCGTGTGGCTTTACGGCTCCGAGACGGCCAACTCCGTGCTGCCGCTGCAGCCGCGCTACCACATGTGGCGCAGCTCCGGCCAGGTGAACTTCGTTGCCAGCCTCACCATTGTTGGCGCCGCCGCACGCGACTCGCGCCTGTACAGGTGCAGAGTTGCCAACGGTCGCGGTAACGCTAGCCTGGAGCACCGAGTCACGGTTGACTCGACTCGTTCGGCGGCGGTTAGCCGCAAGCTGGTGACGGTGGTCAGCGTGGGCGTCATCGTTGTCATCACGTGCGCGCTCATGATTGGCGGTGTGTTCTTCTATCACTACACCCGGGCAGGGGCGTCCAGACGGCGTCAGCGCGACGGCAAACTGCAGCAGCACCAGCTGCAGGCGAACCAGCAGCAGCAGCAGCAGCAGCAGCAGCCGCAGCAGCGCGGCTACAGCCAGTTGCTGCAGTCTCGAGAGAACGGATTCTACTCAGCCGGCGGCGAGCAAATTGAAATTGGCGTCAACGAGCGACGGACGATGAAGAAACAGCCGCGTCCGCCGGCTCATCCGGAGGCTGAATATACCCTGCAGCTGCATCGCGAGTGTCCGGTTCACGGCGGAGTCGGCGGAGGCGGTGGCGGCGGTAACTCAACGCGGCAACTGTTTCCGGTGTGTCCGGTGCACGGCTGCGGTGGCAACGAGCCGCCTGGCACCTCGGCGGCTTCAGCCACCCTGCCGACGCCGTCGGGCTCGCGGCCCACACCGTCAGTTGGCGGCTCGGCGTCGGCGGCTGCTGCGGCCGCCCGGCCGTGTCCGTTGCACGGCGACCTCTACGCTACCATCGCCAAGGGGCCGCCGACGGCACCGGGTACAGCCGCCGCGGCTTCGACAGCCTCGGGTACCTACTTGCGCGCCTCCAAAGTTGACGACTGCATCCCGGATGGAAGGCAGCAGCAGGCGCCGCAGCCGCAGCAGGTGCAGCAGCGGCTTCCTTTGGTGGCTTGCCCGGCGGCCGGGATCGGGCACAAGCCGCATCCTCAAGACGACGAGGGCTACAGCACGGCAGTGTGACCCATGGACTACAGTAGCGTCCCCCTTTCTGTACTTCAGCAGTAGTCCAAGGACTGCTCAAGTAGAAGGAATGGAAACTACGTTAGTAGAAGGACATTCACGGAGCTTTTTGTTTAGAAAATTGGGATTCTATGATAAATTTTACATCCTACGTGAATGTCCTGCGCTTAAAAATCGAAAAAATGAGCACAGTTCGACTCATTAGTTTGATAAATCTTCCCGAAATTTTCAAAGAGACGTAGTTTCCCATCCTTCTACTTGTCATTATCAGCTCTAGCTTGTCTGTGTAAATCCCTCTATTGGTTAATTATCGAAAAGCATTGCTCCCATTCCGAGTTTGTTTGTTTGAAAAGTAAGTTAGGGATGTTTCACGGGGGTTTTACATGTAATCTGTACTAAACTGCCAATTAAATAAATGTATAATTTTGGCTCATTAATATCCCAAAAAGTAGATAATCTTCGCATCATAGAACAGAATTCATTTGAATTGCTGCCAAAATCGACAAAAAAGATGAGCGATAATTGCGACTCGCATTCTTTGCCGTATCAGATTCGCTTCCAGTTGCACTAAATCTTTATTTGCTGTTCGCGCAATATTTCCCACTTACTCGTACTTAATCCTTACTCCTCTCACCCGGTCACTCCTCTCACCCGGTCACTCCTCTCACCCGGTCACTCCTCTCACCCGGTCACTCCTCTCACTCGGTCACTCTACTCACCCAGTCACTCCTCTCACCCGGTCACTCCTTTCACCCGGTCACTCGTCTCACCCGGTCACTCCTCTCACTCGGTCACTCCTCTCACCCGGTCACTCCTCTCACCCGGTCACTCCTCTCACTCGGTCACTCTACTCACCCAGTCACTCCTCTCACCCGGTCACTCCTTTCACCCGGTCACTCGTCTCACCCGGTCACTCCTCTCACTCGGTCACTCCTCTCACCCAGTCACTCCTCTCACCCGGTCACTCCTTTCACCCGGTCACTCGTCTCACCCGGTCACTCCTCTCACTCGGTCACTCCTCTCACCCGGTCATTCCTTTCACTCGGTCACTCCTCTCACTCGGTCACTCCTCTCACTCGGTCACTCCTCTCACTCGGTCACTCCTTTCACTCGGTCACTCCTCTCACTCGGTCACTCCTATCACTCGGTCACTCCTCTCACTCGGTCACTCCTCTCACTCGGTCACTCCTCTCACCCGGTCACTCCTATCACTCGGTCACTCCTCTCACTCGGTCACTCCTTTCTCCTGGTCACTCCTCTCACTCGGTCACTCCTCTCAATCGGTCACTCCTCTCACCCGGTGATTTCTTTCACCCGGTCACTCCTTTCACCCGGTCACTCCTCTCACTCGGTCACTCCTCTCACTCGGTCACTCCTCTCACCCGGTTACCACTCCTCTCACCCGGTCACTCCTATCACCCGGTCACTCTTCTCACCCAGTCACTCCTCTCACTCGGTCACTCCTCTCACCCGGTGATTTCTTTCACCCGGTCACTCCTTTCACCCGGTCACTCCTCTCACCCGGTGATTTCTTTCACCCGGTCACTCCTTTCACCCGGTCACTCCTCTCACTCGGTCACTCCTCTCACTCGGTCACTCCTCTCACCCGGTTACCACTCCTCTCACCCGGTCACTCCTATCACCCGGTCACTCTTCTCACCCAGTCACTCCTCTCACTCGGTCACTCCTCTCACCCGGTGATTTCTTTCACCCGGTCACTCCTTTCACCCGGTCACTCCTCTCACTCGGTCACTCCTCTCACTCGGTCACTCTTCTCACCCGCTCACTCCTCTCACCTGGTCACTCCTCTCACCTGGTCACTCCTCTCACCCGGTTACTCCTCTCACCCGGTCACTCCTCTCACCCGGTCACTCCTCTCACTCGGTCACTCCTCTCACCCGGTCACTCCTCTCACCCGGTCACTCCTCTCACCCGGTCACTCCTCTCACCCGGTCACTCCTCTCACCCGGTCACTCCTCTCACTCGGTCACTCCTCTCACCCAGTCACTCCTCTCACCCGGTCACTCCTCTCACTCGGTCACTCCTCTCACTCGGTCACTCCTCTCACCCGGTCACTCCTCTCACTCGGTCACTCCTCTCACCCGGTCACTCCTCTCACCCGGTCACTCCTCTCACCCGGTCACTCCTCTCACCCGGTCACTCTTCTCACCAGTTTTTCCGGTCAAATTAGTCTCAAAGAAGCGGACTCTGATCCGCCCCAAACCGTCACTCTGATCCGTCCCTAAAAGTGCTTCCTCTCATTGGTTATAACTGCACTGCTTGCCATTTAGCTGCCTAAAAAATCTTTTTTTTCTTTGGCTTTAGTTTCGGAAAAATCCTCGCAACTGAGCACCGCAGCAAACGCGCACCCAAGAGCAGAGTGTCGCAATCCCGAATGCCAGATGGGGCCCCAGGTTTAAGGACTAGGGTTAGGGCTAGGACTAGGATTAGCTGTACCGCATCGAACTCTGTTGCATCCGAGCTGATCCGCTTTTACTAACAGCCTCTCTCCCTCTCACTTCCGGCTAAAATAGACTCAAGTCGAGACCGAGAGTAGGCCGCCTCAAACGACAGTTAGCTACATGGATTTTCTGTGCCAGCCAGCAGCCGGGACTTCATTAGCTGTCGGGGCTGAACTGTCTGCTTGCCCAGATCGATAGCCAACTCGATTAGTAAGCTGGGGGTGGGGGGAGTTGGCTGATCAATTGTTGCCGAGGTCGGGTTAGTTGGATTGGTTTGGAACTGACCTCGCTTTAGCTTCGATACGGGAGCTGATTGAGGTCTTATGTTCGAACCCTTGTATTGTGCATCGCAGTTCGAGAGCTCGAGTAGCGGGGAGGTGCAGTTGGAAAATAAATTCGGGCCGTCTGTCTAGACTTGAATGTAGGTTAAGCTAAGCTTAGTTTAGTTTAGTTTAGTATAGTTTAGGTTTAGTTTAGTAGTTTAAGTTTAGTTTAGTTTTTAAGTTTAGTTTAGTTTAGTTTAGTAGTTTAGTTTAGTTTAGTATAGTTTAGTTTAGTTTAGTTTAGTTTAGTATAGTTTAGTTTAGTTTAGTTTAGTTTAGTTTAGTTTAGTATAGTTTAGTTTAGTTTAGTTTAGTATAGTTTAGTTTAGTTTAGTTTAGTTTAGTTTAGTTTAGTTTAGTTTTATAGTTTGGTTTAGTTTAGTATAGTTTGGTTTAGTTTAGTTTAGTTCAGTTCAGTTTAGTTTAGTTTAGTTTAGTTTATTTCAGTTTAGTTTAGCTTCAGTAGACTAAGAAGACTAAGTAAAAGACTAGGCATGTACACTCTCTGTGCGATTACTGTGTACGACAGGTCCCAAATGAATTTGGTCCCGCACGAAATCGAACCTGGGCATCCTGACGCGCTAACGGCAGAGCTGCTCTCTGCTGCTATAACCATACCAGACATCTGAGTTAACATTCAGGTGTTCCGACTTAAAAAAAGATAAAGAAACCTTAATTAACCAGGAATTAGTACATTGCTTTGGTAAAATTCTTATCTTATGTTTTTTTAAACCAAGTCCGTTTAGTCCCTTGGAGCGCCTTTGACCCTCGTCGGTTCTGCGAAGGATAATTCTTGTCGCTAATTGCGCTGCGGCCGCACCCCACCGCCTCGCGTCAGCTGGGACGGCTGTGCAGCAAGGTCTCGGAACTTGGGGGAGAGGGGAGAAGGGGAAGAAAGAGAGGGTCAGGGAGGGAACTTAAACAAGGGGGATGGGCGGACTGATCACCAAATCCCAGTTGACTTCGCTCCCAGCTAGGACGCAATCACTCACTAGACAGACTCGATGGCGTTGATGATGATGATGATGTTGCTGCTACTGATGATGATGGAGAGAGGCTGCATAAATTGCTTTGCTTCCGTTTCTTTGACCCGAAACCCCTCTCGAGCCTTCTTAGGTCTCCGTGAAGCGACCGTCGCCACCTTAGCTAACCGTCTTTTTGGCAATGTTTTCACTTCTAGCTTTTGTCTCCTAGTGCACTGATTTGCAGGGGCAAAGTGGTTTTCCTTGTTCGAATCCAGCTTTTCACTGGTCTTGGTAACCCCCTGCCAAAGGCTTTGGTCATTCTTTCGGCAAATCGAGAAGCCGCTCTTGCCGAAAAAGCATCGTCAGGCCTTAGTTACAAACTAATTTATAGTATTTTATTTATAGCTGATGTTTCTGTGATGCCAAATTGAAAGTTCTCACCAGTCGAATATAACAAAATTAGCACTGAGCAACTTATTTCCTGGAAAATTCAAGTTTTTGTGTCAGAGTTTCTTGGTCAGGACTCTGAGACACCAATTTCCTAGAAAGTTGGATTTTCTGGGTCAGGACTCTGAGACACCAATTTCCTGCAAAGTAGGATTTTATCTGCCAGGACTCTGAGATACCAATTTCTTGGAAAGTTGGATTTTATTTGCCAGGACTCTGAGATACCAATTTCATAGCAAGTTGGATTTTCTTGGACAGGACTTTAGGGCGCTAATTTCCTGGAAAGTTGTAATTCCTGTGTCAAAATTATGAGCAACGTGCTGTTCGTATTTCCTAGAAAATTCCGATTTAGTTGTCAGAATTTCCAGCAATCCAATTTTACGGCAGGCTAAAGTTAGACTTCCACTAGTGAAATTAACATTACACAAAATCAAATTTTTCAAACCATAATAAAACACGGCCGCTGTCGTTTAAACACGATTGAATCCGAGTTGAGCGAACGACCTTATCCGATCAAGCTTAGGCAGGGGATATCGTTGACTACGGCCATCCCCCAGGGACGATTGACCTGATTAGCGCGAAAGAGAGACTCGGACGCGCACGCGCTTCTTGGCTTCTTCCGCAAGATACCCGCGAAGTAAAAAATTCGAGTAGGGAAAAGTTAAGAGCGGGTAGTCAAGGCCCTCTCTCTCTCTCTCTCTCTACTATGGGAAAGCGCCGAAAGAAAGTGCCGTCCTACCGGCATCACCATCCCCCTGGGGGTCTCCGGGACGGTAGCCATGGCGGCGAGTGGTTTGGTAAATGGGGGAAGGAAAGAAAATTAATTCGGCCGTCATGGGATCACGTTCTGACTCTTTTCTTCTCCCCCTCCTCCCCAATCAGCCCGGGTTCTCCCCACTTTTTCACTTCGACTCCGGGTTCGATGGGTGAAGTTTAGCTCAGTTGGCGACGGCAAAGCAAAAAATACGTCGGGAAAGCTGTCTGAGGAAGATTTATTTTTTTCCTGAAAATTCTCATAGCTCCCCGACTGTGGGTCAGGAGTGGTCCAAGTAGGTGTCAGGAGTGGCTTAAATAGATGTCTGGAGTGGTCCAAGTAGGTGTCAGGAGTGGTCCAAGTAGGTGTCAGGAGTGGCTTAAGTAGGTGTCAGGAGTGGCCCAAGTACTCGTAGATGTCAGGAGTGGTCCAAGTAGGTGTCAGGAGTGGCTTAAGTAGATGTCAGGAGTGGCCCGAGTAGGTTTCAGAAGTAGAACGAGTAGGTATCAGGAGTGACCCGAGTAGGTGTCAGGAGTAGCTCAAGTACACGCAGATGTCAGGAGTGCCACGGGTTGGTGTCAGGACAAGAGCTTAACTATGGTAGACCTGAGGTCCCGACCTTCATTGACACTCTGTTCCCATCAAAACAGTTTTTAGCCATAGACAGATTTTGATTACAAGATACTGCTGTTCATCTTGAAAGCTTCGAAGCCAAGAAATGCTGTATTGACGTATATGTTATCCCACAGACTTGACCTCATCTCTAGTTAGGCGTGTCTAGTTCTGTTTTTCCATCTTCCATTTTCTTGTAGAAGACGAAAAAAGTTCATTCAAAAAAGGACATCGCGTGATTCGGTCGACTGCGGAGCCGCGGCTTCAGTCAGTGGTTCGTTCGGCGAACGCAGAAAATTGGGACTTGGACTGGCATCTCTGCCCTCAGGGCGTTTCTCACTGCTTGCCTTCATGTCTGCGAGCTTCTTTCTGCTTTGCCAAAGGGAGAGGTCTTCTTCTTTTTCTACCAGAAAATAAAGCGGCCCTTTCTTAAAATTTTTCAATAAGCAATTCTTTGAATATTGCAATTGATTCACCCTAGTGACATTGAAAAGATGCTATTCAAATTCAATAATACCTACCATATACCGATTTCAATTCATTTCATTGCAAGTTCAAATTCTAAGAAACGGAGATTTCAATATTTGTCGATTTGTTATGCTGCATTGGTTTGTGCACCGATTTGAAACGAATGTTTTTGGCGTTTGGTCAGTCTGAGATCATTGCCGCAACTCCAGTACGTGACAGCGCTGGTAGCGGTCGGCCTCAACTTACCGAATCTACACCAATTATCTGTAGGACTCAAGCTGTCTTTTGTGCCTCTATGAGTCTCTCATGAGCACATATGCAAAATTTTTATTCGTGCTGGGACACAATTGTTGAAGCGAATAAAATATTTATTACAGCTGCTTGAGTCCCACAGGGGCCATGAAAGCTTATAACGCGCAATTTCCACCGTTGCGCGATATTGTACGTATTAGCAGCTATGTGCACCCTACGGCCAAAGTCAGACTGCTTGGTATTATTGCGACATGCGTGTTTGATATGTACTGCTACTACGAGTATCCAGACTACTTCAAGTTTAAGTAAGTCCCTGCGAGTATCATGGGCAACGAGGAGTCTCGATCAATCAACATATAAATTTATAGAGCTGTTAGGACCAATAATAGCACTAATTGAACTTTAAGTTGCTACAGTAAAGTTCGTGGTAAAGATGGAGCAATAACACTTCGCAGCAAGCACTCAATAATACTCACCAGTAGTATTGGTACGATTTAATTATGAGGTAAATTTAGGTTACTTTCGTTTTTTAGAGAATTCTCTAATGGCCCAATTACTCATTTAATGAGATCTAATGGATGAGATGAGTAATATCATCAGTGTAGTAAACAGCAGTGGCTTATTTCCTCTTCAGTTTTAATTTGCTTGACATGTTGATGCTGACGCATTTGTATCTGTGGCAGATTGACATACTCATGAGTATATAAATGTACATGTACTACTCGTAGGTACGAATTAACTTTTCTCAAACGATCAATACCCAATAATATATATATATAGCATATAGTATAGTATAGTATATATATAGCAGGGGCGTCGCCATGCATGAATTTTATGGTGGGACAAAGCCAAGAATTCAAAATGCACGTGCGAATGTTACGAGCTATAGCGCTTTACACACACACGCACGCACACACACACACACACACACACACACACACACACACACACACACAAAAGTTGTCCATAAGCAAAATAAGTGTATCCAAACAACAATATACCAGTTTTAATGAATAATATTATATCATAATGTATATAGTAAGCTCGGAAATAAAATGAATTTAAAAACTTAAGATCCAAAGAAAAAACAAACATTGTTTATCTTTGTTGAACAATAAGTTTCTCTGTGTTTACCAGATTTGTTGAAAATGTATTTATTAAATTTCATAACAGAATGTTTTACTAACCTTTCATACAAAGGCCTGCGATAATAAAAAAATAATAAAAACTTGCTTAAATTTAAAAAGCCATTAAATCCATTCAATTGACGTTCTCGAGTGATCGTTCTGTGGTAGCTACAGTACTTCTCCATTTTTTTCTATTTTAGTATTTCCCAAAGATATATATCAATTTAGAGTAGTCTCTCAATCGATTGACCCCGCTATAATCAGACAAAATCAATATGAATTTTTTTAAACATAAGGATGATATGTACTAGTACTTTTTACAGTTTTGGTTCAACCCCTTGCAAAAACAAAGTGATCGACATATCTGAAGCAAAATTTGCAGATATTTTTTGTATTGAAACATTTAGGGACCTTGGTGAAGCTTATTATAAGATGTACTGAAAATAAGATTACTGAAAATAGCTTTTCTCACTGTGAAAACACTTTCGAAAAGAAAAGAAATTTATATTAATTTAGCTATGGGTTATTATGACCATGGCCATGTATTGCTGTAGTTTTCCAATATAGTGATTGTGTATATCAAAATATTTTATCTGGATTTGAGCACATTTGATTGTTAAGGAATGACAATTTAAAAAATTACAAGTCTCGTTATAATATATTATTTTTTATAAAAACCATTGTTTATACAATTATACTATAGATGTAATGATACAAAATGACAAGAAAATAGATTGATTTAGATCGTGATTTAGATAAATATTTCTTTATTCTATTAAATGCAACAAACGAATGCATTTAAAATCTATGCAGAACCTGTAGTGTAAGCTTTTATAAACAAATTAATAATTTATAAAAATATTATTTTAACTTTCAAGAATAAATTCTGCAATTTTTGTCTTTGCTAGTAATTAACTTTGTCTACTGTGTAATAAAATTAAAATATTGATATTAATAATGATAATGATAACACTAAAGGCAGGTCATATCTGGTAAAATCAGGTAAAAGTTAGGGTCACCAAACTCCACTCTATAGGTAAAATCTATAAAGTCAGATCTGGCTTTTAATCTAGCCCCTGATTTCAAACTAATTTTAGACCCAATGATAAAGTGGCCATTAAAATAGATTTTCAAATTCAGATACACATTGGCTAGAAAATGATATATTACTGGTGAAATAAAACTAAAGCTATTTTAAAGCCTAATAATGTTTTCTACGCATAAAGTTACTGCAATACAGTGTAAATAATTTCAATTTAGCACAAAGTTCGCAGCAAATTACTTCAGAATTTCTTTTCAGGCAAATAGACAGACTGAAATTGGCAGCAGTAGATAGAGAGCAAGCTTGCCACTGCCCAGTACATGGGGTAATATACCTGCTGTGAGTTTTTTTTGTCAGTCATTACTAGTTTATCACCCAAACAGCTTTGGTTAGTCCTGGTGGTTGGAAAATTTACGGGACAGAGAAGATTATTCATTGGCCCAACCCCCAGGCTGTTAACAATTTATAGATAAAATTTGCGCAGTGGCCATTTCCGCTGTGAAATTAATTGAACCGCATAGCAACTAAGCGAATATTGACAGGCAATGTTAAATCTACTTTCGTCTCTCCGCTGGACTGCCCACTTAGCTATTTAAACATTTTATTGGGTTGCTTCCTAGAACTATTCAAGTGCGTTCAAGTGCTTAATTAAGTTTCTTAAAAGCATAAATTGGTGTTAAACTCATTAGTACTCGCAGTTTTTACCGAGGTCAGAATAATTTTAACAGCTGATTCTCCCGCAAATTGTCCAGAAACTTATTTCCAGTAAGTTTGATTTTTTCGTTTCTTTTAAACTTGTTCGGTCCTATATCTGATCTATACAGAATATATACAGCCCTATATGATTTTTAAATGAGTTCAGCTCGTGCCTTAATTAGAACTCATTATTGTAAAGCCCGGGTGCGAAACTGCGGCCGGCCTAAGTAGGTGTCAGGAGTGGCCAAAATAGGTGTCAGGAGTGGCCCGAGTAGGTATCAGGAGTGGCCAAAATAGGTGTCAGGAGTGGACCAACTAGGTGTCAGGAGTGGCCAAAATAGTTGTCAGGAGTGGACCAACTAGGTGTCAGGAGTGGCCCAACTAGGTGTCAGTAGTGGCCCAACTAGGTGTCAGGAGTGGCCCAACTAGGTGTCAGGAGTAGCCCAACTAGGTGTCAGGAGTGGCCCAACTAGGTGTCAGGAGTGGCCCAACTAGGTGTCAGGAGTAGCCCAACTAGGTGTCAGGAGTTGCCCAACTAGGTGTCAGGAGTGGCCCGAGTAGGTGTCAGGAGTGGCCCGAGTAGGTGTCAGGAGTGGCCCGAGTAGGTGTCAGGAGTGGCCCGAGTAGGTGTCAGGAGTGGCCCGAGTAAGTGTCAGGAGTGGCCCGAGTAAGTGTCAGGAGTGGCCCGAGTAGGTATCAGGAGTGGCCCGAGTAGGTATCAGGAGTGGCCCGAGTAGGTGTCAGGAGTGGCCCGAGTAGGTGTCAGGAGTGGCCCGAGTAGGTGTCAGGAGTGGCCCGAGTAGGTGTCAGGAGTGGCCCGAGTAGGTGTCAGGAGTGGCCCCGAGTAGGTGTCAGGAGTGGCCCGAGTAGGTATCAGGAGTGGCCCGAGTAGGTGTCAGGAGTGGCTTAAGTAGGTATCAGAAACTGCCTAACTAGTGTCAGTAGTTGCCAAATTAGGTGTCAGAAGTGGCCCAACTAGGTGTCAGGAATTGTCCAATTTTTCCTATGTATCCATCATGGCTTAGGCCGGACTTCAAACATAATTTGGGCCAAAAATAGGTTATTGAAAAGCAATAACGCCCCAACGAGTTAGTTTATTACGCAATATTTTAATCTATAATTGTGCGATATAGAATTTGGCTCGCTCTTATCATGGCATATAACTTATGACAGATTTACAAGCTATTAACTTAGCTTGTGCATTGTATTGCAGCACCGGCCACACACGGCATGCCCAAAGAACGCTCGGCCAGCGCCAGGCTCAGACGCCTGGATAGCAACCACGCTGGCATAGCCGAGGAGGACGAGACTGCATTCGCCAAAGCTGACGCCGCCGACGATGTCGCCCAAGTCGACGGCGATGACCATGAGGCGCAGCAGGCCAAGCAGACATCGCCGCCGCCACCGCCGCATATCCATCGGTGCAGGCCGCACGGTCACTCCGTCACCAGCAAGCGGGTGCACGTCAGTCGGCCAATTTTCTCCCAGGCCGGCTTTGACGCCCGCTACCATTTCACCCGGCCGAAGGCGCCCAGCGGATTCGGGGGCGAGGCGCGCAGCGTAGCCGAACGTTTCGGCGCAGCCGCCTGTCACAAGCCGACTGGCCGATGCCTGCTGAACTGCCTGCTCCGCCTGCTGCCCTGCGTGACAATCATGCGACACTACAAGCTGAAGAAGGACCTGGTGGCGGATATCATAGCTGGCCTGACTGTTGGCATCATGAACATACCGCAGGGCATGGCCTACGCTATGCTGGCTGACTTGCCGCCAGTGTGCGGCCTCTACCTGGGATTCTATCCGCTGCTGCTGTACTTTTTGTTCGGCACTTCGCGTCAGGTGAGTTCCTGGGAGGGGCGGGTTGCGAAGCTCAATGGCTGAGCTTTATTTCACCTCAACTTCACAAGACCTTAACTTCACTTCACCTAAGCGTCACAAGACCTCAACTTAACTTCACTTCAACTTCACTTTACCTAAGCTTCACAAGACCTGAACTTCACAAGACCGGAACTTCACAAGACGTCAACTTCACTTCACCTAAACTTCACTTCACCTAAGCTTCACAAGACCTGAACTTCACAAGACCGGAACTTCACAAGACGTCAACTTCACTTCACCTAAACTTCACTTCACCTAAACTTCACAATACCTCAACTTCACTTCACCTAAACTTCAAAAGACCTCAACTTCAAAATACCTGAACTTCACAAGACCTCAACTTCACTTCACCTAAACTTCACAAGACCTCAACTTCAAAATACCTGAACTTCACAAGACCTCAACTTCACTTCACCTAAACTTCACAAGACCTCAACTTCAAAATACCTGAACTTCACAAGACGTCAACTTCAAAATACCTGAACTTCACAAGACCTCAATTTCACTTCACCTAAACTTCACAAGACCTCAATTTCACTTCACCTAAACTTCACAAGACCTAAACTTGATGAACCCCAGTTCGCTAATGGCTGTTTGTAAGTTATGTTTTTTTGCGTCCTGTTTATGATGCTGTAAAAGATTCTGTCTACGACCTTTATTCGTCTCTGTGCAAAGCTTTATTTCTGCAAAGCACTGGCGAAACTGGCGAAACTGTCATTGGGCCTGCAACGCAAACATAAATTCTTTCATCAAGATTTTTCAAACGGATGCCAAAACATAATGCCGTGTCGGCTACCCCCTCCCCTAGTGGAAATGGAGTGTCATGTTTCTTGAAAAATCTTTTAAATTGGCGTTTAAGACTCCCCTGCAGCGCTAAATTAGCGCTAGACTCTCACCTGCGGCGCTAAATTGGCGCTAGACTCTCACCTGTGGCGCTAAATTGGCTCTAGAATCTCACCTGTGGCGCTAAATTGGTGCTAGAATCTCATCTTCGGTGCTAAAATCTCACCTGTGGCGCTAAATTGGTGCTAGAATCTCATATTCGGTGCTAAAATCTCAACTGTGGCGCTAAATTGGCGCTAGACTCTCACCTGTGGCGCTAAATTAGCGCTAGATTCTCACCTGTAGCGCTAAACTGGCGCTAGACTCTCACCTGCGGCGTTAAGAATCTATTTATTTTGCTAAGCCGAATGACACCTAAGAATTCCCTAACGGAAAAAACCAGCTCACGAGCTTAAATGACGTCAGAGTTAAAGGGCCTATTAAAGTATACGAAAAATCATTCGCGTTCACACGCAGGTGAGCATGGGCACCTTCGCCATCTCCAGCCTCATGGTGGCCGTCCCGGTCACTCGCCTCGCCAGCCAGGGGACCGCTCCGTCGCCGCCGTCCTCGACAACACTGGCCGCGTTGGTCGGCAACGAGACGGGCGACAGCATCAACGGGACGCTGATTACCGAGGCGCCAGACGCTGCCGCCTACCGCACCGAGGTGGCGCTCAGCGTCAGCCTGCTGGCCGGGCTCATCCAGCTGGGCCTTGGGCTGCTTCGATTCGGCTTCATCACTACTTATTTGAGCACGCCTCTGGTTAGCGGATTCACCACTGGTGCAGCGTTTCACGTGCTCACCTCGCAGGTTGGTTGGCAATTGGAGTTATTTTTACATTTGCTTTTGGGGTCCAGAGCACAGATACTAAAATAACTAGATAGGCCACTCAGCACATTAGCGTGTAGGCTACTTTCAATTCAGTAGTAAGATAAAAAGAAGCATTTTAATTTAAATTAATTTTTTTAAGCCAAGGCTCATTTATTGGCTCTTACCCCCAGCTTAAACCCTCCAACCAGCTCCTTTCCACACGACCCGCCCCGCCTCAATTTTTATTGCCTTTCTCGGAATTCCAGCCTAAAGCTGCCATGTACATTTCAGTGGACTGGCCAATGTACATTATGGCTGAACCAATTGGCAAGTTGCTTATGCCTGCAAGCTTGGGGCTTCTAAACTTATCAAAGTCATTTCAGCTGCCTTTATTTTTATAAAATAGCTTATGTATTCTCCTTTGCTACTGAACTGTAAGTAGAAAGCTTTTTTTAAAGTATATATGCCCGAGTGGCCCATGCATCTAGTTATTTTAGTATCTGTGGGTCAGAGTGGCTCGGTGGGCTCTCTCTGCCGCGAAACCTCCCGTTGTAAAAGCTACCGGGACAGGAACAACTCACTAGCGACTCTGGGCTCTCTTGTGGATTTTCAACGACTCAAACAACTTTAATTGGACCAAGAGGCGGCTGTTAATTGAGTCACGAACGCATCACATGAGTTGCAGAATCGTAAAAGAGTAGTGAAAAAGTCGTCTAAGTATCGCTGTGTTAGCGCTTAACTATCTACTAACTCAAGTAGACTAAATAGAGTTGCTATATAAATGTGAAATGCGATTCTAATTCTTAAAATGATGCAGATGCGCTTTAGATGCAGCTCAGTGATTCTGCAGCGACTCTGGCACGCCTCAGATACGACCCTACGGTCGCAGACAATAAAACGCCTCAAATTGACTCTTAGGCGACTCTTTCACGACTTGTTTACAACTTGTACCCGTGACACAGAGAGTGCACATGCCTGACGATTAGAAAGTCAAAGGGCTGCTGTACACCCTGTGTGAGCGTGTGCGTGCCTGTGTACAGTATTGGCGTAGTGACGCTCTGTCTGTACTTGTATGGATGCGAGCAGGCGTGACGACGCTCTGCGATAATAGTTCGATCCCTCTGGTGTTGTGATCTCGAGTGCTTCTAGTTTCGATACTGTAGGTTGTACACACTATATAAAGTAACCGGTAAGAATACACAATCCGCTGCTGTGCCGCAGTGGTCACAGTCGCAGGCGTGATGACGCTCTAGCTATGGAACCACTGCTACGGTAAGGCCTCGGAAAAGCTAAAGAAGCGAATCAACTCGGGGGTCTTACCGGTGCCAGAAGCTGTGAGGCTCGTTCGAATATCTCTACCACCTGACCGCTTTATTTGCTCGCAATTAATTGAATCTTCGTAGTAAGAGACCGTATAGACACGGCTCGCCTGAGTATCGCTGGTTTAGTTTAGAGAGCTAGGCGTGGGGCGCGGAGCGGAGAGCGGGGAGCTGGCTGGGCCAGGCTTGAGCACTATATACCACTTAACAGAGTAGAGGGGCAGACAGCGTGAGAGAGAGAGACGCCAAACAAAAGAAACGACCCCTCAGCCAATCAGCGTGCCCGCCGAGCAGATCTGATTGACTGGGGGCCAGAAAAGAAAAACACAAAAACACAAGCCCAGCCAATCAGTGGCCGCCGCGGGGAAAGACTCAAGCCGGGACGAGCGCCCCCCCCCCCCAACCAGCCAGAACTGGTCTGGAGATGGCCGCCTAGGGCGCACGCAAAAACAACTAAAAAAGTGCAAGAGCACTCAAAAGGCCAGACACCTCAATAAAAAACCTTATCTTCCAGGTGCCATCCGTGCTGGGCATCAAGGTGCCCCGGCACAGCGGCTTCTTCAAGCTGGCCCTCACCTATGCCGACGTGTTCAAACGCATCGGCGGCGCCAACGCAGCCAGCATGGTGATCTCCGCGCTGTGCATCGGCGTGCTGCTGCTGTTCAGGCTGTTCATCAATCCACGGCTGGCCAAGCGGTGCCGCTTTCCTGTGCCGGTGGAGCTCACGCTTGTTGTGGCCGGCGCTCTGTCTTCGCATTTTGCCCAATTCCAGGTGAGAGCAATGCTGGGTCTGGCTGTACGTTGGGCTAACAGTATCCTTATTTTGGCTGCCATTCTCTTCGCTGGGTTGTTATTATTTTCTCAGGGCTGCCATTCTATTTTCAGGGCTGCCATTCTCTCCACTGAGTTGCCATTATCTCAGCTGGGCTGCCATTCTCTCCACTGGGCTGCCATTCACTCCACTGGGCTGCCATTCTCTCCACTGAGTTGCCATTCTCTCAGCTGGGCTGCCATTCTCTCCACTGGGCTGACATTCTCTCCACTGGGCTGCCATTCTCTCCACTGAGTTGCCATTATCTCAGCTGGGCTGCCATTCTCTCCACTGGGCTGCCATTCACTCCACTGAGTTGCCATTATCTCAGCTGGGCTGCCATTCTCTCCACTGGGCTGCCATTCACTCCACTGAGTTGCCATTCTTTACACTGAGTTGCCATTCTCTCAGCTGGGCTGCCATTCTCTCCACTGGGCTGCCATTCTCTCCACTGAGTTGCCATTCTCTCAGCTGGGCTGCCATTCTCTCCACTGGGCTGCCATTCTCTCCACTGAGTTGCCATTCTCTCAGCTGGGCTGCCATTCTCTCCACTGGGCTGCCATTCTCTCCACTGGGCTGCCATTCACTCCACTGAGTTTCCATTCTTTACACTGAGTTGCCATTCTCTCAGCTGGGCTGCCATTCTCTCCACTGAGTTGCCATTCTCTCAGCTGGGCTGCCATTCTCTCCACTGGGCTGCCATTCTCTCCACTGAGTTGCCATTCTCTCACTGGGCTGCCATTCTCTCCACTGGGCTGCCATTCACTCCACTGAGTTGCCATTCTTTACACTGAGTTGCCATTCTCTCAGCTGGGCTGCCATTCTCTCCACTGGGCTGCCATTCTCTCCACTGAGTTGCCATTCTCTCACTGGGCTGCCATTCTCTCAGCTGGGCTGCCATTCTCTCCACTGGGCTGCCATTCTCTCCACTGAGTTGCCATTCTCTCAGCTGGGCTGCCATTCTCTCAGCTGGGCTGCCATTCTCTCAGCTGGGCTGCCATTCTCTCAGCTGGGCTGCCATTCTCTCAGCTGGGCTGCCATTCTCTCAGCTGGGCTGCCATTCTCTCAGCTGGGCTGCCATTCTCTCAGCTGGGCTGCCATTCTCTCAGCTGGGCTGCCATTCTCTCAGCTGGGCTGCCATTCTCTCAGCTGGGCTGCCATTCTCTCAGCTGGGCTGCCATTCTCTCAGCTGGGCTGCCATTCTCTCAGCTGGGCTGCCATTCTCTCAGCTGGGCTGCCATTCTCTCCACAGGGCTGCCATTCTCTCAGCTGGGCTGCCATTCTCTCAGCTGGGCTGCCATTCTCTCAGCTGGGCTGCCATTCTCTTAGCTGGGCTGCCATTCTCTCAGCTGGGCTGCCATTCTCTCAGCTGGGCTGCCATTCTCTTAGCTGGGCTGCCATTCTCTCAGCTGGACTGCCATTCTCTTGTGTGCCGACAACATTGTATCTTGAATTTCATCTCCCCCCGCCCAGGCCACTTACAGCGTAGCCGTGGTTGGCGACATACCCAGCGGCCTGTCGGCGCCCCGCCTGCCGCCAGTGTCGCTGTTCCCCCAGGTGGTGCAGGACGCGGCCCAGCTGGCTGTGATCATGTACGCCTGCACCTTCTCCATCTGCAAGCTGTACGCTGACAGGCACGGCTATCCGCTGGACTCCAACCAGGAGCTGCTGGCCTGCGGTCTGGTAAACTCTGTTGGTGCCTGCTTTGGCTGCTATTTCTCGGCCGGGTCGCTTAGCAGATCTCAGGTGAGGCAGTGTCAGGTGTATGCATTCACGCATTAGTATGCGATGAAACACATTGCTGTGTCAGGTACCATCAGGAATTCCTGTCTTCATTCCCAAGTCCCAGATTAACGACTCAAATCTAATACGTAATTATTAGGTAAATAAATATCTGATTCTACTAGCTCAAATCAATGTGAATCTGCAAGCTGTACTAACAGCTCAGAATCCCCACAAGCAAACAGTTCAGAATCCCCAAAAGCAAACAGGTCAGAATCCCCACAAGCAAACAGTTCAGAATCCCCACAAGCAAACAGTTCAGAATTCCCACAAGCAAACAGTTCAGAATCCCCAAAAGCAAACAGATCTGAATCCCCACAAGCAAACAGATCTGAATCCCCAGAAGCAACAGCTCAGAAAAATCCTCAAAAGCAAACAGGTCAGAATCGCAGTCAACCTTCCACTTCAATCTAGGTCCAAGACGACATGGGCGGGCGCACCCAGGTGACCAGCCTGGTAGCCGCATCTCTCATGCTGCTCGTGCTGCTGGTGCTGGGCCCGCTGTTCAAGCCGCTGCCCACGGCGGTGCTGGCCAGCATAATCATCGTGGCTTTGAAAGGCCTCTTCATGCAGTTCGCCGACATTCGCCGATTGTACCGAATGTCCAAATACGATTTGAGCATCTGGCTAGTTTGCTTTCTAGGCGTTGTCATTGGCAACGTGAGCTACGGCTTGGTGATCGGGTTCGCCTACAGCCTGCTGACGGTGGTCTGCCGCACACAGTCGCCTGGCGCCTCCATTCTGGGCCGGCTGCCCATGACCGACATCTACAAGGACACCCGGTTCTACCCGGATGCCCTGCAGGTGAGGCTGGCTGCTCTAGGTGATGAAGTTCGAGTTTACAGTGGTGACAACGGCAGTGGAGCTTGTGGGAGTAATAGTCGTCTGTAATTTGTCTGTGAATCACTGAAAATTTTTGTGTGAATCATTCTCAAGGCATTAAACAATCACTGGAATTCAGCCAATAAAACTAACAATTACCGAGACAGTCCCCTGAGGGGGGGCGTGGCCCAGGTGGTCCAGCGCGGCCCAGGCTCGATTCCAAGTGCAGTCACATTAATTTGGGGCTGAATTTGAATCTCGGCTTGGCTCTCAGGGGAGTCGGCGGAATGGGCAGTAATGCCTCTCAGCGGTAATCGTGTGACAATGTCGCTTAAAGTGCGCCAGGGTGCACACAGCTCCTGTCTCTAACTAAAATCAGTCCCCCAGCAACCAAAAATTTTGCCGTCGCAACCAATGAAATCCCAGATCCCTGGCGTGGTCGTATTCCGCTTCGACGGCGCCCTGTACTTTGCCAGCGTGGACAACTTCCGCTACCGCCTGGTCAAGCTGACCGGCTTCGACCCGAAGCGTCGAGCCTCCGTGGACGTCAAGACGGACAGCGGCGGCGTTGACTCAGACAACGACCATGGGGCTGAAGAGGCAACGGTCGCCGACGTGGTTAAAGCTGACAAAGCTCGAGACGATGACGTTGAGAAGCACGACTCCGGCGGCCTGCATCACGTGATCGTAGACTGCTCCGGGGTGAACTATATCGACAGCGTCGGGGCGACCTTCCTGACGAGTTTGGTGTCCGACTACCAGCTGGCCGGGGTGCAGATTCTGCTGGCCGGCTGCAAGCACCAGGTGCGCCGGATGCGGGATCGCTGCGAGTTCGTTGACAAATCCGTCATGTTCGTCTCCGTGCACGACGCCGTGTTGACCGCCCTGGCCGACTATCCGGAGACCCGGCGCCGCCTCATCTCGGAGGTGCGCAGCCGGACCAACAGCTGCGAGCCGGCGACAGCCACCGCCGCCCAAGTGGTGTCGACAAACGCCTCGGCCGCCGCTGCCGCCGGCACAGCTCAGGGCTTTGGCAGCCGGCGCGGCCTGCCGAGGAATCGCAGCGAGCCCGGATTCTTCCCGAGCTCCTACGGAGTCGGCGGCGGCGGCGGCGGCGGCAGCGGCGGCAGCGGCCGTGTGCTGAGCATGAATCTTCGCAATTCTGTGGAGCTCGAAGTTTAAATTCATTATTAGATAACCTGTTATAGTATGATACAGATGTAGTATTTAAAAACGCGCGCTTAGAAGGGCTGAGAGGTAGAACATTCTGTACGTTTTCTTAGAAAGTAAAAATTCATATTTAATAATTAATTAATAATTAATTAATAACTCGCAGCTGGGCTGTGGGGCACCCTGGCGCAAGCGCTTCGGCGAAATCACCCCACAACCAGCGTTGAGGCAATTCTGCCCATTCCGCTGGCACGCACTCATACAAACGCTCACACAGGGTGTACACACGCTCACACAGGGTGTACACACGCTCACATAGGGTGTACACACGCTCACACAGGGTGTACACACGCTCACACAGGGTGTACACACGCTCTCACAGGGTGTACACACGCTCACACAGGGTGTACACACGCTCACACAGGGTGTACACACGCTCACACAGGGTGTACACACGCTCACATAGGGTGTACACACGCTCACACAGGGTGTACACACGCTCACACAGGGTGTACACACGCTCTCACAGGGTGTACACACGCTCACACAGGGTGTACACACGCTCACACAGGGTGTACACACGCTCACACAGGGTGTACACACGCTCACACAGGGTGTACACACGCTCACACAGGGTGTACACACGCTCACACAGGGTGTACACACGCTCACACAGGGTGTACATCGGCCAGCTTTGACTTTCCAATCGTCAGGCATGTACACTCTCTGCGCCTTGGGGGTTGGCCCTCATGGCTGTAAATCATGACAACCCCTCGACCATACGCTGCCATTATCGGCCATTACATTGTCAGATGCGTCAGAGGCTGCCTGTAAAAGTAAAAGTACATGTACTTTATGACCAAACAAGACACTTTAAATCAATCATTTCTACCCTACCCTTTACTCTGATGAGCCTCTCTGACCCCTGCAGAAGTTCAAAAGTCTGCAGACTCGATGTTGACAGACTACTCCAACTTGACACAATTGATATTTACTGTTGAAAATTTTGAAAACTGTACTCCAAATACACGAAAACACGCCTATTTTGTAGACTGGCAGGTTTAGCGTCCATAGCATTGATGCGTTTCAAACTGTTTAAATTCGCATAAAAATAGTATCAAAAAAGCTGTAGTTGCTTTTAGTAGTATATTGCTGTTGTCGCTGAATTCTTTGTCGCTGTGTTCTAGGTCGCTGCAGTCTAACCTAGCTATGAATATTCTGTGTTGTCACTGGGCTGCCTTGCACCCTGCACCAGTCTGTACCGTTTATGTAATTCTGCACCGAAGACAGAATTTGAGAATTTGCACCTCGAAATCCCAAGCCAAGCCAGCCCACACTCTGCATTGCGTCTGCAACGAATATATAGACCTATATTTATCACCTCAGCGTTTTTATAACCAGTTTTTTATCATTTTTGATTCGATTTTTCGCTGTTGATTTTTTGGGCCTCGACCGGGCTCCGATACTTACTTGCCGAACTCTTCAGTAAATATGTCTGCTGGCTTGAGCTGCCCCAACCTGCTTATACCTGCCCACCACCCAGATACTCAGTTGCTGGGCTGCCCTCCCAGACCCTCAGTTGCTGGGCCAGCCTCCCAGATCCTCAGTTGCTGGACCAGCCTCCCAAATCCTCAGTTGCTGGGCCAGCCTCCCAGATCCTCAGTTGCTGGACCAGCCTCCCAAATCCTCAGTTGCTGGGCCAGCCTCCCAGATCCTCAGTTGCTGGACCAGCCTCCCAAATCCTCAGTTGCTGGGCCAGCCTCCCAGATCCTCAGTTGCTGGACCAGCCTCCCAAATCCTCAGTTGCTGGGCCAGCCTCCCAGATCCTCAGTTGCTGGGCCAGCCTCCCAGATCCTCAGTTGCTGGGCCAGCCTCCCAGATCCTCAGTTGCTGGACCAGCCTCCCAAATCCTCAGTTGCTGGACCAGCCTCCCAGATCCTCAGTTGTTGGGCCAGCCTCCCAAATCCTTACTTGCTGGGCCAGCCTCCCAGATCCTCAGTTGCTGGACCAGCCTCCCAAATTCTCAGTTGCTGGACCAGCCTCCCAGATCCTCAGTTGCTGGACCAGCCTCCCAGATCCTCAGTTGCTGGACCAGCCTCCCAAATCCTCATTTGCTGGACCAGCCTCCCAAATCCTCAGTTGCTGGACCAGCCTCCCAGATCCTCAGTTGCTGGACCAGCCTCCCAAATCCTTACTTGCTGGGCCAGCCTCCCAGATTCTCAGTTGCTGGACCAGCCTCCCAAATTCTCAGTTGCTGGACCAGCCTCCCAAATCCTCAGTTGCTGGGCCAGCCTCCCAGATCCTCAGTTGCTGGGCCAGCCTCCCAGATCCTCAGTTGCTGGACCAGCCTCCCAAATCCTCAGTTGCTGGGCCAGCCTCCCAGATCCTCAGTTGCTGGGCCAGCCTCCCAGATCTTCAGTTGCTAGGCTAGCCTCCCAAATCCTGAAAGCAGATTTTGCAGCGAGCCATGCAGATAGTCGTATATTGGGTATCAGGCAGCAGTGTATTAAAGGCAGTTTAACTATTTCTATCCAAACCCTATTCAACATCAAGCACTCGTTGTGACCGCATCCGCCCCTATCCGCATTCGTGTTTTGTGAAATTTGTTTAACTGAATTGCGATTTCTGACAGTTTTCAGCCTAGCTCTTCCAACTGGATAAATTTCTTGTTTCTGTTGTACAACTGATGTGAGCTGACAATGGAAATAGAGTGGAATGACTTCTTGTATTTGATTTTGTTTTTATTTTTTGACATTTGATTTTTAGTTTTTTTTATTAAAATTTTTACACTGTCGACTTTTTCAGTTTTAGAAGTTTAACCACTCGCTTGAGTTGGTGCTGCTACAAGTCGGGCTGTCAGAAGCGGAACTTTGCTTTTTCTGTAGTCATTTATCTGTCAAAAGCCCTAGCTGCCACATTTGCTATGATGTAACTTTTCTTTCAAAATGCCAACCCAGGTGAAGTGTATTAGGCTTATGTATTAGGTCTTTCACCGCGTGTTAATTAAATCTATTTTATCTGCTAGTTCACCTGTAACTAAACCGTATTCTAATTTCAATGATTGACAACTCGTACTCCCAATCTAGCGAATGGAGCACTAGTACTCTTAGCTTATTATATTAGATTCATCCCGACTGTTGTCTCCCCATTTATTATCCTAGGTTTTCCCTAAATCTAATAAATGCATGTAGTAACCGTTGGTGCGTGGTTTTGCACAGAGTTTGTTTCTAGACTTATTTATTTAACTAAGTAGATGACGAGGAATTTGCTTTGAAAAATACGCGTATAGTTTCTCCTGCCGTTTACCCAGGACACGCCCGATCAGCAGTAGTTTAAAGTTCATTCCAATACAGGATAGTGTTTTTCAATACGCCAGCAGTAGCTCTCCTCAACCGTTCATGTTTTCATTGTTTTTTGCCGCTTTAGGCAATCGATTTTCTTACTGCTTGAGCAGCGCGTCTCTCTCGATTGAGCTGCGGTTTACAGAGTACACACTGGGGGGGGGGTATTGGCCCTGCGCAGGGACCCCTGAAACTTGCCTGGACTGGAAATGAGTCTAGGAGGCCTTGAAGGAGAGTATTGAGTGTAAAATCTTCATGCTTGTTACACTTTACACTCTAAATTCTACACTTTACACTCTACAATCTGCACTCTGCACTCTACAATCTACACGCTACAATCTATAATCTACATTCGACAATCTACCATCTACACTCTTTATTTTACTATCAACACTACAATCTACACTCTACAATCTATACTATAAAAATCTACACTTTTAAATCTACAGTCTGCAATCTACACTCTACAATCTACACTCTGCAATTTATACTATAAAATCTACACTTTGCTATCTACACTGTACACTACAATCTACGCTATAAAATATTCACTCTACACACTCTAAAATCTAAAATCTACACTCTTCGCTTTACACTACACTCTTTTCTCCATACTGTCGAATCCGCATTAGATTCCAGCACTAAGCACAGGAGCTAGAAGTTGTAGAAGTTGACACCAGTCCACTGAGATCTTCAGGGGTCCATGCGCTACTGGTCTCGCGTCTTACCCCCCCCCCCTCCGCATCCTCCCCAAACAGGTCCGCCCCAGAGATCTGCTTGGCACCCAATAGAATGATTGAATCAACCCTTTAACCCCCATTTTTATCCGACTGCTCACAATCCAAGTGTACATTAGTTGTGCGGCACTCAAATTGTCCTATAATTCTACTACAGGACTATATAGAGCTTTTAAAATCATTGTCAATAGTTTCTAAGAATCTAATAGCATTAATCATTAGTGTAATGCATGCTTTTTACAGCCCTGAATCTTGAAAAACATTCTTTGCTCATGTCGCTGCCGCCGCCGCCGCCGCCGCCGCCGCCGCCGCTGCCACCAATGCGAAGCCTTGATCGTCAGGGCTACCTGCTGAGATACGTGAGTTTTCACAGTCTACTCTCCCTATTCACAGTCTTATCTACTCCATATTCACAGTCCTATCTACTCCCTATTTACAGTCTTATCTACTCCATATTCACAGTCTTTTCTACTCCCTATTCACAGTCTTATCTACTCCCTATTCACAGTCTTATCTACTCCCTATTCACAGTCTTACTTACTCCCTATTCACAGTCTTATCTACTCCCTATTCACAGTCTATCTACTCCCTATTCACAGTCTTATCTACTCCCTATTCAGTCTTACTTACTCCCTATTCACAGTCTTATCTACTCCCTATTCACAGTCTTATCTACTCCCTATTCACAGTCTTATCTACTCCCTATTCACAGTCTATCTACTCCCTATTCACAGTCTTATCTACTCCCTATTCACAGTCTTACTTACTCCCTATTCACAGTCTTATCTACTCCCTATTCACAGTCTTATCTACTCCCTATTCACAGTCTTATCTACTCCCTATTCACAGTCTTATCTACTCCTTTTTCACAGTCTTATCTACTCCCTATTCACAGTCTTATCTATTCTCTATTCACAGTCTTATCTACTCCCTATTCACAGTCTTACCCACTCCCTATTCAGTCTATCTACTCCCTATTCACGGTCTTACCCACTCCCTATTCAGTCTATCTACTCCCTATTCACGGTCTTGCCCACTCCCTATTCAAGTCTATCTACTCCCTATTCACAGTCTTACCCACTCCCTATTCAGTCTATCTACTCCCTATTCACGGTCTTACCCACTCACTATTCACAGTCTATCTACTCCCTATTCACAGTCTTACCCACTCCGTATTCAGTCTATCTACTCTCTATTCAGTCTATCTACTCCCTATTCAGTCTATCTACTCCCTATTTAGTCTATCTACTCCCTATTCACGGTCTTACCCACTCACTATTCACGGTCTTACCCACTCACTATTCACAGTCTATCTACTCCCTATTTACAGTCTTACCCACTCCCTATTCACAGCCTCGTACCTGGACGCACTAAAAACTGGAGTATCTAAATGCAGACACTCCAAGCCTAGCTAAAAGCAGACACTTGAACTTTCCTTCTAGGAGACAGCCAATGGCATAAGTGGCTGGAAGCGTCGATGGGCGGTCCTCAGTGACCACTGCCTGTACCTGTACAAAGGTGAGTGGCTACCGGCATACCGTGACCATAAACTGGCCCAATATGCGCACCAGTTACGCCCTGACATACAATTCTGCAGATCCAGACAGCAAAGAGTGCCTGTACGCCCTGCTGTTGTCAACCGCCAGAGTGACTCAGTCCCACGATTCTACCGGGCAATATCGAAGCTCTATTAAGGTACCCAGGGTTGTAAAACTATTTGTTTAATATTTTCTAGAGACACGCCAATCGAAAGAATTCCAACAAAATTCAACTCGTTTAATTCCCAGCTGGAAGAGCCTAACCAGGTGGCAGTGTACCTCAGCACCGGTACGCCCGAAGAGTTTGACGACTGGTACCAGGCTCTGCTGGTGGCGACTTCCGCCCATCAGCCGCAGGTGCAGCAGCGGCAAAACCAGATTAGCAGCGGTTGGGCTGGTCATGCGCAGGTAAAGATGGCGTAATCTGCAACCGGAAATAACCGAAATAACCTGTGTTATTACGAGTAGGTGTAAATTGCAACCAGAAATGGAAATTGCAACCGGAAAAAAATTGCATCCGGAAATGGTAATGTCATAGGTGTAAATTGCAAATGGTAATGGTAATGTCATAGGTGTCAATTGCAACCGGAAATGGTAGTGTCATGGGTGTAAATTGCAAATGGAAATGGTAATGTCATAGGTGTAAATTGCAAATGAAAATGGTAATGTCATAGGTGTCAATTGCAACCGGAAATGGTAGTGTCATGGGTGTAAATTGCAACCGGAAATGGTAGTGTCATGGGTGTAACTTACAACCGGAAATGGTTGTGTTATCGGGTGTAACTTACAACCGGAAATGGTTGTATTATCGGGTGTAAATTGCAACCGGAAATGGTTGTATTATCGGGTGTAAATTGCAACCGGAAATGGTTGTATTATCGGGTGTAAATTGCAACCGGAAATGGTTGTGTTATCGGGTGTGAATTGCAACCGGAAATGGTTGTATTATCGGGTGTAAATTGCAACCGGAAATGGTTGTATTATCGGGTGTAAATTGCAACCGGAAATGGTTGTATTATCGGGTGTAAATTGCAACCGGAAATGGTTGTGTTACTGGGTGTAACTTGCAACCGGAAATGGTAGCGTCAGGTGAGAATGACAACGGGGAGTGGTAGAGTGAGACGATAGCTACACAGATAATGTTAGTCTAAGGCAAGAAAGTTAACTGTATGCTTTTAGTAATTAGTAGCATTTTTCGATTTGAATTTCAGAGACACTCGGACATGTACGGCAGTAATTGTGAGTTTTCAAACTCCGTGCTTACTCTCAAGTTAGTATTGTTTACAAAGAAGTCACTCATTAATGACACAGCGTCACTCATTGATGCCACAGCGTCACTCATTGATGCCACAGCGTCACTCATTGATGCCACAGCGTCACTCATTGATGCCACAGCGTCACTCATTGATGCCACAGCGTCACTCATTGATGCCACAGCGTCACTCATTGATGCCACAGCGTCACTCATTGATGCCACAGCGTCACTCATTGATGCCACAGCGTCACTCATTAATGACACAGCGTCACTCATTGATGCCACAGCGTCACTCATTGATGCCACAGCGTCACTCATTGATGCCACAGCGTCACTCATTAATGACACAGCGTCACTCATTGATGCCACAGCGTCACTCATTGATGCCACAGCGTCACTCATTAATGACACAGCGTCACTCATTGATGCCACAGCGTCACTCATTGATGCCACAGCGTCACTCATTAATGACACAGCGTCACTCATTGATGCCACAGCGTCACTCATTACACTAACAGACACGGTAGTTACCAGCAGCGATCTTCAGCGCGATCGGCAACTGGGCGGCGGCGGTGGCTCAGAATTGCGCAACTATCGTCGCCAGCTGACCGTGTCGCAGCCGAACCTCGACCTGTCAGGAGAGCCGGTAGCTCGAGGCGCCGGACTGCAGCAGCCGGACTATCAGCTGCCTTACGCTGTCTACTCTGCCGCTGCTTCTAGTAGGGGCAGCGGCAGTCTTCGTCGCGTTGCTGATGAACCAGAGGAGGCTCACTACGCGGTGGTTCGTGAGCCCAACACTGCTGCAGTCTGGAAGCAGCAGCAACAACAGCAGCAGCAGCAATACCAGCGGCAGTATGTCAGTCGATCTGTTCACGTCAATAACGGAGTAGCACCTGCTGCTGCTGCTGCTGCTGCTGGAGCTGGCGGTGAGTGTCGGTTTGATGAACTGGAAATCGTCTGAGGTTTTTCCAGCTGACCCGCAGCCAGTGAGGAGACAAGCAGTCATGTCGACACACATACACTGTACACACGCTCACACGGGGTGTACACACGCTCACACAGGGTGTACACACGCTCACACAGGGTGTACACACGCTCACACAGGGTGTACACACGCTCACACAGGGTGTACACACGCTCACACAGGGTGTACACACGCTCACACAGGGTGTACACACGCTCACACAGGGTGTACACACGCTCACACAGGGTGTACACACGCTCACACAGGGTGTACACACGCTCACACAGGGTGTACACACGCTCACACAGGGTGTACACACGCTCACACAGGGTGTACACACGCTCACACAGGGTGTACACACGCTCACACAGGGTGTACACACGCTCACACAGGGTGTACACACGCTCACACAGGGTGTACACACGCTCACACAGGGTGTACACACGCTCACACAGGGTGTACACACGCTCACACAGGGTGTACACACGCTCACACAGGGTGTACACACGCTCACACAGGGTGTACACACGCTCACACAGGGTGTACACACGCTCACACAGGGTGTACACACGCTCACACAGGGTGTACACACGCTCACACAGGGTGTGCACACGGCGGCCCCTAGTTTCTTATTGTCAGGCATGTATGGCACACTCACTATGTCTTGCGACCTTGCCCTCATGGGTGGGAACAGTACTCTCTCTGAGTACAGAGGCAAACACGTACGTCTCCACTGAACTGACCTGCCTCTTCTCCATCTCGGGCCGTCCGACTTGTCTTCCTGCAGGCGGGCCGCGCTGGACAAACGGCGGCAGCCCAGCCGGCAACTTGCGGATGATTGAAACTGTGAGAGAGGACCCCGCCATGGATGATACTCAAGTGCTGGTGAGTTCAGGAACAAGCGTTCTTTTCTGCGTATACGATAGACTTTTGGTTATTGAGTTTGAGTATTTCTCATTGAGTATCTCTCACTGAGTATCTCTCATTGAGTATCTCTCGCTGAGATCTCTCATTGAGTATCTCTCACTGAGGTCTCTCATTAAGTATCTCTCGCTGAGATCTCTCATTGAGTATCTCTCACTGAGTATCTCTCACTGAGATCTCTCATTGAGTATCCTCACTGAGTATCTCTCACTGGGTATCTCTCATTGAGTATCTCTCACTGAATATTTCTCACTGGGTATCTCTCACTGAGTATCTCTCACTGAGTATCTCTCACTGAGTATCTCCCATTGGGTATATCTCACAGATTATCTCTCATTGGGTATTTCTCACTGAGTATTTCTCACTGGGTATCTCTCACTAAGTATCTCTCATTGGGTATCCCTCACTGAGTATCTCCCATTGGGTATCTCTCACTGATTATCTCTAATTGGGTATCTCTGACTGATTATCTCTTGGGTATCCCTCACTGCTTATCTCTCACTGAGTATCTCTCACTGAGTATCTCTCATTGATTATCTCTCATTGAGTATCTCTCACTGAGTATCTCTCATTGAGTATCTCTCACTGAGTATCTCTCACTGAGTATCTCTCATTGAGTATCTCTCACTGAGTATCTCTCATTGAGTATCTCTCACTGAGTATCTCTCATTGAGTATCTCTCACTGAGTATCTCTCACTGAGTATCTCTCACTGAGTATCTCTCATTGATTATCTCTCATTGAGTATCTCTCACTGAGTATCTCTCATTGATTATCTCTCATTGAGTATCTCTCACTGAGTATCTCTCATTGAGTATCTCTCACTGAGTATCTCTCACTGAGTATTTCTCACTGAGTATCTCTCACTGGGTATCTCTCATTGAGAATCTCTCACTGAGTATCTCTCACTGAGTATCTCTCATTGCGAATGTCTCACTGAGTAACTCTCACTGAGTATCTCTCACTGAGTATCTCTCACTGAGTATCTCTCACTGAGTATCTCTCATTGAGTATCTCTCACTGAGTATCTCTCATTGAGTATCTCTCACTGAGTATCTCTCACTGAGTATCTCTCACTGAGTATCTCTCACTGAGTATCCCATCGATCGGCAGGCCACGGCGCCCCTAGAGGAGATCCGTCGCCGCTACCCGGTCAGCGGCCTGGCCAAGCGGATGAGCATCGCCGCCTCCGATCTGCTCGGCAAGCCGCACGACGAGCTGCTGCTGCTGCTCATCCAGCTGCAGCGGGAGAAGGCCGCCCTGGAGCGTCGCCGCGAGCACTGCCTCCGCCTCATCGGCTCCCACCCGGTCGCCTCCGCCACGGCCGAACGGCTGCGCCAGGAGATTCGCGAGGCCGAACAGCAGGCGGAGCTGAGCGAGCCGCTGCTCAGCTTCATAGCCAACATCATCGCCATGGGCGCCATGTACCAGGGAGACGATCTGGCATTCGCTAGCGAGTACCGGCGGCACCTGCTGCAGCCGGGCCAGGCCAAGCCGTCCAACCCAGTCATCGGGCGGCAGCGGCGCCGCCAGGAGATGGAGATCGCCCGCCAGTGCCAGTCTTCGGACCCTGCTGCAACCGTTGAAATCGACATTGCCGGCGGCGGCGACAGCGGCGACGTAGAGTTCCGTCGGACTCGCCGCCGCCTGGAATCCGAGCTGGCCGCGCTGGAGGCCGCCTACGCTGAGCACCGGCGCAGAAAGTCCGGCCTCGCCGACTTCATGGCCGAACTGGGCAGGCGGGGCACTGCGGCAGTCGCCGTCACCGGTGCCAATCGGAGACGCCTTGGCAACCGCGGCACCTACCTGGAGACCGACTTGGACACCGGCGAGTGCATCGATTTGGCCGCTAAATTTCCTCGCCGACTTATTGCTGCCGGAGGCGGCGTCGGAGGCGCCGGCCCATCAACAGCGCGGTCTGCCGCTTCGTCGCTTCGAGCGGCGGTTTCGACGCCTGCGCTGAACGCAGTCGACCTCAGCGGCTACGACTACGGCGAGGCCGACGGCGAGAGCGGATACTTTGGCGCGTCTGGCATCAGCAACCCGTCGTTGCGTCCGAGCGTGGGCGGTCATTCAGAAGGTGAGCCAGCGTTTGCATCGCTTTATTGAAGAGGTCCCAGGCTCGTTTCTAGGGAGCTTCGCAGTGAAAAGGAGTTAGACCTTGCTGTTGGAACAAGTTAAGCTCGAACGAGCGAATTTTAAAGAAGCCACATGTTCACAACCATTCAGTGTGAACCTTCTTCATCTAGGATCTGAGTATTTAATTGGGTCGCTTTCAAAATACCAAACTTTCATAACGCCGCAATTTCACATCGTAGAAACTTTAATACAATAAGGACCATGCAAAATTATTGGCGTTCTTTGGCGGCCCTCATATTGAATTTTCTACGATGTGAAATTTCAGTCTTATTTGATCAGTATTTTAGCCCTTCAGCCCGTACAAGGGCTCTTTTAAAGCCCTCATTTAATTCTAGCTATTTAAAGAAGCACAATTTTTTTCTAAACTTAATAAAATATTTTGCCTACTGAAAACTACTATTAGTAGTATGTAATGAAACAAATGAATTCCACGCTCTAGTAAATACCCTATAATTACCAATCAAATCTATTGCAGTCAATCGCAGACCCCGTGTAGAGCAGGCCCTCTCTGTGACTTCGCTGAACGCGCCAGAAGTTCCGCCTCCCCGGCCAATGCAGCAGCAGCCGCCACCCTTGCCGCAGCGCCGGTACGCCTCCAACAGCCACGTCAAGTCCGTGTCAGTGCAGGAGCAGCTGAACTCGATGGCGCTCCGCGGCCCAAATAACGTCAGCCATGCCGAATTCGACGACTCGGCCGCCGCTACCGATCGAAAAGCTCGAATCCGTCGGGTGCTGGCTGGCTACAGCCTGCAGGAGTTCACCCGGCAGGAGCTGGGCGGCCTGTCGCTGGCCGAGGAGCGGCGCCGCCGCGAACTGGCCTTGGCCGAGCGGGAGCACGTCGGCACCGAGGCCAGCAGGCTGGCCGGTGAGGCGGGCCGCTGAATCAGGATTGGGAATATTCGGTTTCAAGGAGATCTAGATCTAGAATCTGGAGCAGTATCCACTGTACAGCTACTGAATCAAAAGTCCTAGGACAAGGAGATCTAGATCTAGAATCTGGAGCAGTAACCAAAATACAGCTACTGAATCAAAAGTCCTTGGACAAGGAGATCTAGACCCAGAATCTGGAGCAGTAACCAAAGTGCAGATACATCTAAAGGCCTAGGTCAAGGAGATCTAGATCTAAAATCTGGAGTAGTAGCCATAGCGTAGCTACGCCTAGAGGCCTATAGCGCCAACGAGATCTAGACCTAGAATCTGGAATGGTAACATCGATATATTTGATGTCTTTAAACGATCCCCTTTGCTGTGTCATTTCCTGTGAAAAATGAGGATCTGGAAAAGCCATCCCAGTCCAGACCTTAGATACTAAAATAGCTACATGGGCCACTCAGGCGTATATACTTAGTAAAACATTTCTACTTTCAGTTCAGTAGCAAAGAAGAATATATAAGCTTTATTTTATAAAAATAAAGGCAACTGAAATGACTTTAATAAGTTTAGAAGCCCAAGCTTGCAGCCGTAAACAACTTGCTAATTGATTCAGCAATAATGTACATTGGCCAGTCCACTGAAATGTACATGGCAGCTTTAGGCTGGAATTCCCCCGAGAAAGGCAATTAAATTGGGGGCGGGGCGGGGGGGGTTTAGTGTGGAAAGGCACATTTAGAGGGTTTAAAGCGGGGTAAGAGTCAATAAATAAGCCTTGGCTTTAAAAATACATTAAAATGCTTCTGTTTAACTTGCTACTGAACTGAAAGTAGCTTACACGCAAATGTGCTGAGTGGCCCATCTAGTTATTCTAGTATCTGTGGTCCAGACTCATATCTAGAGCCAGGTAGAATGAAAACAACAAATAACAATGCACTAATTGCTCACTAAATTAATCCTTAAACTAATTTTCAGTTCGTGGCTATCTTCAATGAAAGTTTCTGGATGTCAATGTGAATGGATGGAGCTGTATTCATTCTAAAGTTTGGTATTCTTGTACTGGTTATTATGCTGTTAATTCTGACACTTACGCTCGTATTTTGAAATGTACCGCACAGTTGAATACTGATTGGTTTGTTGTTATTAATATTATTATTGCTATAAAGTATTCCTTCAGTGTAAATAGTTGCCTATCCATGTCAGTACCATTATTTATTTGCTTTTGCCAATGCAAGCTCCAATGTCAATCAAAGCAGAAAAAGTTGATTGCATCAATTTTTTAAAGACTTCAGGTCAGAAGTTTCACTATGAAATCATTGAAAGTAGAAAATTTAAAATTTCCCCATAAAAATTAAGTTTAACGATTTTAACTTTAATTGGCCTCTAGCTAGCTATGGAACTTAGATTTGCAAAGGCAAATGGTATATAGCGTTAATATACTTAATTACATTCCAGTTCTTGTGACTTGTATAATATACCTTTTAAACAGTTTTTCCAGGAATAAGTGAAAATCATTTTGTTTGTAGTACCATGGCCATGGCCATATTATTGGTATCACATAATGGCCAGATGTACAACCGACAGCTCAGCCGCAGCAATTGCGCTGCGCATCTGAAGGCTGCGTACGGCTGTTCAGTCCAAGGACTGGGGGTCGCCACACACAGCCTTAACTACTCCAGCTACAGCTTTACAGCTGGGTGAACTGAAGCAATGCAGAGTTAAGTGTCTTGCTCAAGGACACAAATTGTTCCGGAGTGGGTCGAGAAAAATCGAACCCCCGACCTTTCAGTCGTGAATCCGACGCTCTAGCTAACCACTAGGCTGCAACCCCTTTTTCGATAACATCAGTTTAAAATTAGTTAAAACAACGAACTGTCTATGGCAAAAACTCTATTAAAACCATTAACTGCCCAGTCATTTTTGAAATTTATTTTAAGAAAACAAAGAATAGTCTATGGTAGTGACTCCGTCCTTCGCTCATAAAGTGTAGCTTATGCAGAATGTCTATGGTACGATCCTATATACTGAAATGGTAACTCTTCTTAATCGTCTATGGTCAAATCCAGAAAGGCAACAACTCCAACTAAATAAAATGTTCACTTATGCCCAAAAACGCAGTTGAATTGTGTAGTATACAGCTGAAACCTTGCCACGCTATTACATTTTATAGATACTTATTTTGCACCAATTTTCATTTTCTTTTTTAAGCAGTTTTTTAAACGATACGAAAGTCGAACTCTAAATTGGCTAGTCCTGACTCAGAACTGTGCATTCCTTAATCATCACATTCCAAATCAGTCTGAACAAATGCGCTTATATTGCTACTTGACTATCTACTTTACAGTAGCAGTTTTCGATCATTAATATTTATTTTTGCTAGACGCAAACAGGCGCTATTCAAGTTTAAGCGAACAAAACTAACTGCCCAATATTCCTTTTGGTATTTATTTTTCGTTTTATTTTTTTCGTTTTATTTTCCGCTTATACAGTAGCTCTATGTGTAGAATCTGATTTTAGGATACAGCTTTTTTAAACAGACTGTTTTTTTACCTTTTTTGGCTTGCAAATATGGCAATAATGTCTTTTGGTCAGCTGGAGTCACCTTTTATAAAGCAATAAATAATTGTTCCAAGTAAACCTTTATTATTCAATAAATATGTAGATTCACTATAAAAATTGAAGTTTCATTTGCAGACTCAATGTTTTACGATCCAGATCCCGATCCCAGATCCCTACCCTTTCCTGACTAACTCAGCCACGAACCAGAGCCAACAGGCTGTCTGGTAATCGGATTTCCAGCAGGGCCAGATTTCAGACAAGTCAATTTCTCCCATCCAATACCTGCAGACCTTAGCCGATACAATCCATCTCGATCAGGGACTAATCTACCCAGAATCTCCCCTTGGCTATGTTGCTATCAGTCATTTGTTTTACTGGGCCAGAATAATGAGACTATGTTCTGTTCGCAGTCTTGTGTATTAAATTTCGCACCACACTGAGAGCGCTGTAGCGACTTGAATACAAGAGGCTAAGCGAAAGGAAATTGGGCTTTGCCCCTTTTTGGAAGAAGAAGCAAAAGTTCAAAACAGCAGCGGCACTTCGAGGACAGCTTTCTGAATGACGTCATCTTCCAGTGTGAAGGAAATGATAACGGAACAAATGGAGAACCATTCACCAAATCAGTGAGTGAATCATTCACCAAGTCAGTGAGTGAATCATTCACCAAATCAGTGAGTGAATCATTCACCAAATCAGTGAGTGAATCATTCACCAAATCAGTGAGTGAATCATTCACCAAATCAGTGAGTGAATCATTCACCAAGTCAGTGAGTGAATCATTCACCAAGTCAGTGAGTGAATCATTCACCAAATCAGTGAGTGAATCATTCACCAAGTCAGTGAGTGAATCATTCACCAAGTCAGTGAGTGAATCATTCACCAAGTCAGTGAGTGAATCATTCACCAAGTCAGTGAGTGAATCATTCACCAAGTCAGTGAGTGAATCATTCACCAAGTCAGTGAGTGAATCATTCACCAAGTCAGTGAGTGAATCATTCACCAAGTCAGTGAGTGAATCATTCACCAAGTCAGTGAGTGAATCATTCACCAAGTCAGTGAGTGAATCATTCACCAAGTCAGTGAGTGAATCATTCACCAAGTCAGTGAGTGAATCATTCACCAAGTCAGTGAGTGAATCATTCACCAAGTCAGTGAGTGAATCATTCACCAAATCAGTGAGTGAATCATTCACCAAATCAGTGAGTGAATCATTCACCAAGTCAGTGAGTGAATCATTCACCAAGTCAGTGAGTGAATCATTCACCAAGTCAGTGAGTGAATCATTCACCAAGTCAGTGAGTGAATCATTCACCAAGTCAGTGAGTGAATCATTCACCAAGTCAGTGAGTGAATCATTCACCAAGTCAGTGAGTGAATCATTCACCAAGTCAGTGAGTGAATCATTCACCAAGTCAGTGAGTGAATCATTCACCAAATCAGTGAGTGAATCATTCACCAAATCAGTGAGTGAATCATTCACCAAGTCAGTGAGTGAATCATTCACCAAGTCAGTGAGTGAATCATTCACCAAGTCAGTGAGTGAATCATTCACCAAGTCAGTGAGTGAATCATTCACCAAGTCAGTGAGTGAATCATTCACCAAGTCAGTGAGTGAATCATTCACCAAGTCAGTGAGTGAATCATTCACCAAGTCAGTGAGTGAATCATTCACCAAGTCAGTGAGTGAATCATTCACCAAGTCAGTGAGTGAATCATTCACCAAGTCAGTGAGTGAATCATTCACCAAGTCAGTGAGTGAATCATTCACCAAGTCAGTGAGTGAATCATTCACCAAGTCAGTGAGTGAATCATTCACCAAGTCAGTGAGTGAATCATTCACCAAGTCAGTGAGTGAATCATTCACCAAGTCAGTGAGTGAATCATTCACCAAGTCAGTGAGTGCATCACTTCAACAATAATATTCCCACTAAATAGGTCAATTTGGCACTGTTGCGTTCTTTTTTACTCCTGCTTAAACCCGGATCAAGCTGTGTAGAAAAGTTTCATCTACGAGCGTATATTGCTGGCTAAAATGAAATAATTAATAATTAATGAGCCAAGTGAACAGGCGCAGCATAATTTAAGTCGTGGTAACAGCTGGCTGGCTCCAATACAAACTGCGCGGAAGTGCAAGCATATATATTTTCAAAATAAGGCTGAAAGTTCTGGAATATCAAAATCAATAATGGATAGTAGACAGAAGGATAGTAAACAGCGATTAAATTAACAAGAAGAATGATGCGACATTAGGAACCAATTTCAAGTCACTAATCAGATAAGCAGGAACAATCTGATGATAAAAGGTCTGAGAGGCCGGAAGGGTCGTTTTCTGCACTTCAGCACAGATATTTAGGCCCTGTTTCATTTGAGATATAAATCTTTGCTAAGCCAACCAAGTTGAGAATTCCCAGTTGACAACAGACAGATGGGAGGAGGCAAGCAATTTGATAATTCTGATCTTAACTACATGGAAATCGATGCTTGACCATGATTTTTCTGAAAGATGTTGCTGCTGGCGTCCTTCTTTGTCCTTTGTTCAGCGTCCACGGTCGCTTTATGATCAACTCACTAATGATTGACCCAGTCGCTATAATGATTTGAGTTCAGGGCACAGACGATAGTCGAAAAACCTCGGTCGGATTTCATCAATCAACAAAGTCAAAAGACAGACTAGAGCACGTTTGAGTCTCAAATGAAATTGGGATCCTTTCTGGAGTAATCGATATAAATGTACAAGCTAGTAGTTGACCGGTGGTAATCAGAGCAAGACTGGTTAGAGTGTAGCATTCAAATTCAACATTAGATCCCAGGCGCTGATGTACGAATCGACGAAGTACAAGCCAGTGTCGTGGCTAGTTAAAAATTGGCCTCGTTTGATAGCAAACTGTTCGATCGAGATACAAGCTCTGTCGGTCATCGTATTGGATTTGAAATGAAGACGTCAATTTATTGTCAAACAAGACGCCTGCTGCGTCGACGCTGTGAAGGTGCTTCAGAGAATTGAACAATAGAAAATCATCTTTAAAGTGATGCACTCTAGAGTCAATAGCGGCATTCTAAGTCGAAGATGGCTAACCTTAAAAGTGAGCAGTTAGTCCTGAAGTTACCATTCGAGAGATTATCGCTGCGACCCACGCATTTTGTCACCTGTGACAGCTGCGGAATCCAATTTTTCGATGCGCGAATAGGAAAAGAGATTTCGGCTTTGACTACTCTCTCTTTGAATGGCAGTAAATCCTGATTGATAAGAAGTAGGGCATTAGCATAATGGCTGATCCCCTCAATAGAGATTAGGTCAGTCCCTTCACGTTCTCAAACTTTAAGCCCAAGCAGACTGGCTGACTTTTGACTATAGCTCGTATAACTATTTTTAAAGCCTCAAGCTGCTTTTAGCGGTGACAATGACAGCCTCGGAGGATTGCAATCCAGCAGGGATAATAAATATATATGAACTATGCAGTATACTCTCGTATTGAAGTAGAAGGAAAGTGTATTTCTTGTCTCTTGAGAATACTTTGCACAGCAGCCAAGTGAAAAAATTTGATCCTTGCCAACACTCCCAACACCCTTGCAGTCTGCGCGTGGCGTTACCTTTTCGGTTCCTTTTCAGCACCTCATTTGCATGCATGCTTTACTGATAAAGTGCACGCCGAATGTCGTGGTGAAGTTCTTGAACGTTCGGAGAGATGGCGCTTATTTGTTTTTTTTCGAATTCGGCTATTTAACAAGGTTAGCAGTCTACAATGTAAGGAAGCTCGTAGCATGCTAAATGTTATCTATGCTGGAAACCCGCTCGTACTAAAATGAAACCAAATTAGACTTCCTTTATAAGACAAACAAATGAGAAAAATCGTTGCATTGGTTATTTAAAATATCCAGTGAAGCCACTTCAGATAAGGTAGCTCGTAAAAAAACTAGAACAATGAGGAGGCATATCGTTGCTGCAACTGGCTGGCTGAAAACCATGAAGTGGTTCCTAGACTGTTGCGAGATCGTCAATAAAAAACTCTGGTTCCTCTGATTCACGTCGAATTCCGCCGGCAACATTATTGATGTTAGTCAGTCAGGAGGGTATAATTTTTTTGCCTAATAAATCAAAGATCGAATTAATTATAACGCGAGATGTCTGCAGTAGCGCGAAAACAGCTTTAAAAAAGTTAATACGACATTGCAAAGCATTCGTGAACAGATATCGGATTGGGTAGCAGCTTTTCGATAATGCTAGGTTTGCATGGCCCTGAGCTCGGTTGCGTGCGCTGTGGGCTGCCACTGCGGATGATTTCCGTGCAGACTTTGGCGAACGGCATCGATCAAGTCCGTCTCCTTGTCTTCAGTTTGTCGTCTATTTTGAAGACAGACTCAGCGCTTTGACTGACTAATGCAGAAGTTCGGCGCGCGTGACATTTCAGCAGCAGCAGCAGAAGCAGTCTGCATTTGACTCTGAGAGACGGACCAGCTGGAAAGATCGAGTGACCCAGTTGACGGAACTCCCAATGTCCCTATTCGTCTTCTTGTTTGTTCATTTTTTAGTTACTATAATCTCATACGTTCGTATGAATCAACAAAAATTTGCCCCAAACCTATCTTTCCTCCTACTTATTACGAGACGATCGGAGAGTGGCTTGTATCTTCCTCGGAGCATCATCTTTTAGTGTGCGCTATTATTAGCTCGATGAAGTAAGGCTTGATTAGCTTCGCAGATCCTTTCCTTACATTGTAGACTGCTAACCTTGTTAAATAGCCGAATTCGGAAAAAAACAACTAAGCGCCATCTCTCCGAACGTTCAAGAACTTCACCACGACATTCGGCGTGCACTTTATGCAAATGAGTTGTTGAAAAGAAACCGAAAAGGTAACGCCACGCGCAGACTGCAGGGTTGGGAGTGTTGGCAAGGATCAATTTTTTTCACTTGGCTGCTGTGCAAATACAGATCCGAGAGTAGACTCAAGCGTCTATTGTGTTTCCTACCTGTGCAGCCGTATCCTTAATATCCTTGTCTGCATTCTTAACCTGCACCCTTCTTTAACCATATATCCTTCTATCCTGCTTTGAGGACTCAGCGTTTCTTGAGCTGCCAACACCTGAGTTATTATCAACGAGACAGAAAAGAAATGACAAGTAAAGATTGGCTATAGAAAATCGTATTCGGCTGAAAGACTGGAGTACCCAAACATTCAGCACTCTCGGCAGCCTTTTATGAATATCACATTAGGCTGACCTACAACAGTTGTCGGGCTGGGAAAAGGTGAGTTAGCCAGAAATTGTGAATGGTGAGGCAAGGAGTCAGCGCAGAGCAGAATGACGGGGAGGTTAAGGCTGAGAAGCGATACGCATGACGAGACTGGCGAGCCCTGCTCAACTCGCCAATAAATCTTGATTGACAGGTTAATCAGCTCTCAATACACCGTCACGTATATAGTGACTAGGCTGTGTTTGCACCTCAATGCGCGGCGTTAATATAGTCCAATAATACCAGCTGGTCGGTCTTGAAGCGATCAGACCTATAGTTGCTATTTTCTGTCGTCTCAAGCCACCGCCAGGGCTAGGCCAGGGCACGCACCGCGAACATGCTCTCCAAGGCCGAAATTTGGCGTGTGCCACCAACAAGCAACTTTTGCGATGTAAACGAGCTATGCATACGCCTTGTCTTCCACTCCTCAACCACTTCACCACCCACCGCGCCGACTGAGCAGCAGGGTAGCTCTCGTCAGTTGCAGTTTTTCACCTTCCACATCGATCAGCGACAGAGACAATTCTTTGTATACTCTTATCTGCATGAAGTTTTCCTCTCCGGGCTTTTATCCTCCACTTTTCTGCTTTGGATATTTCACTGCATTCGCATTGCAAACCAAATTGTCACAATCGTACCTTTCATTAGGTTTTCTGTGTCATAATCGTGAACTGTTGATTTTTCTCCTAAAACTTTCTGCTAAAGTTTTGTTACATTTTATTTTCTTGGTTTTACAAAAGAAGCCGTTCCCGTTTGGTGTAACCAGAGCGCGTGAATTGAGTGAGTGAAGGAAGAATCTCAGAGAGAGCGGGTCTACATTGATTCATGTTTAACATCACAACAGATCTATTTATCTATCTAACCACCAGAGAGCGTCGTTGTTTCGGACGGTACGAGACGGTCGTAGTCGAGACCGTGCTGTTGCATCAATTCCCGAGACAAGGACTCCGGCGAACCTATTGGCCTGTCTTAGACCACCTGTTGCGACTCCAGCTAGCAGGCTACTTTTCACAGCCGGTACTGACCCCGTAATACTCGGCGTTTCGTCGACTGCCTTATGACATGCCAGCGCCACGGATACCCAATTCTACCGATAAATCCCGGCATATAATCTTATATTAGCCTTTTATACTATCATTAGCGTTACTTAGTTTGCAGGGACTTCGGGTAATTGCCTCAAATCTCAGGCGACAGTCAACTTGCAGCCCGCAAGGAGGCAAGCAGCCATGCCCATTGCCCTGACATCTGAGCGCACAAACACAGATATGTACGGGGCACATGTTCACGCAGGGTGTACAAGGTACACAGCGGCCCTGACTTACTCATTTTCAGGAATATACGCACGGTGTCTTGGAGATTGGCCTTCATGAGCCAGAATTCCCACCAACTCCCGGCAAATTTTCATGCACAAGCCCCAAATTAATATGCAGTCACGCATGGAATCAAACCAATGTAATTTGGCACGAGAATTACATGCGTCTACCGCTGAGCTACCCCCAGTGCCCCAGCGCAAGTACGAGCTATTTGTTGCAGCTGACAGGCATTAATAAAGAAGAGTGCCACTCTTTACAACGTTCAGGTAAACAAATCACTGACTGTCATGATAGTGGCTTGAGTCTCGACCTACAAATCTACATGCACACATTGCTCAGTTAAGTTTGTGATAGCGTTAAGCGGCTTCACCGTTGCTCAGTCATAAGCCGAAGACGACATAATTAATTGGTTCTTTGTACAAAAGCTTCTAAATATAGTTCTAAAGGCTTCAAACTCATCAACTAGATTTGCTGCTCTTTCACGGCTTCCCTCTCATTTACCTTTCTCGCAATCTTTCAGATCCCGTGCTCCCAAATCTCTTTTCTGAAACAACGTGGATTTAAATCCAGCCTGCGTGCCGGAGAAGCCCTATAGTTAAAAAACAATCATAATTTGCCGGTACAAGCGTAGAAACCAATTCTCGTATCTAATTTGACAACGAAATAATTCTCTGATAAGTGATCAATCTGAGACTCAATTAGCCCTGGAATCCAGATTTACGCTCGTATACAAATCTTCGGATCAGGCGGTCACCATGTCAGTTGCTCTAAGGTTTATGTGAAAATTTGAAAATTCAATGCTGTGATTGATTCAAGTGATGGATGATATTTATACTTTGCTGACCTTATTTTGTTCTTCTGCTCGACTTTCGAGTTCTTTTCAGCTCTAAACAAGCTACTTTTACTCTAGACAAGCTACTCCAACTCTAGACAAGCTACTCCTACTCAAGACAAGCTAATACTATTCTAGACATGCTAATCCTACTCTAGACAAGCTACTCCAACTCCAGACAAGCTACTCCTACTCTAGACAAGCTACTCCTACTCTAGACATGCTACTCCTACTCTAGACAAGCTAATACTATTCTAAACATGCTAATCCTACTCTAGACAAGCTACTTTTACTCTAGACATGCTACTCCTACTCTAGACAAGCTACTCCTACTCCAGACAAGCTAATACTATTCTAGACATGCTAATCCTACTCTAGACATGCTAATCCTACTCTAGACAAGCTACTTTTACTCTAGACAAGCTACTCCTACTCTAGACAAGCTACTCCTACTCTAGACATGCTACTCCTACTCTAGACAAGCTACTCCTACTCCAGACAAGCTAATACTATTCTAGACATGCTAATCCTACTCTAGACAAGCTACTCCTACTCCAGACAAGCTACTTTTACTCTAGACAAGCTACTCCTACTCTAGACATGCTACTCCAACTCTAGACAAGCTACTCCTACTCTAGACAAGCTACTCCTACTCTAGACAAGCTACTCCTACTCTAGACAAGCTACTCCTACTCGACACAAGCTACTCTCACTCGATCTAGACATGCTACAAGCCCTTGCTTCGTTTACAGTTTTCGGGAGTGTATAGCAGATCCGGGACCAATAATTTTGTTTAATTTAGTTTTCTCCCAATTACCACTAAGGCGACCCAAAACACAGTGCTTTGGCATTCCGCGCACTGATTCGCTCCCAATTCGCCCAATCAACTACGGCAGGCAGAGAAGACGCGCTTATCGGAACTGTGGGGGCGAGATGGGGTGGCGGGCGCCACCTGCGATGGAGATGTCGGGATGAGCGCAAGGGATCGCGGCTCAGTCAATAAAATTCCAGTAGGGAGAGCTTCGCAGTTTCGCTTCTCGCAGCAAGTAAGAAAGCGATCGGAAGACAGGCCGGTCCTGAAAGTTTCAGTGAACTGAAAAATCTTCACGCAGGCAGGCACCGAAGGAGAGAGAACGAGTACCCTCTTGGAGTCAAGCTGTCCAAAGTAAGTGCGAGAATCAAGTGAGTGAAGCTTGGCATGAGTAAATTCAAGAACTTTTTGAGAACCTAATCAAGAACTGGCTATGCTCAAACCAGAGACGGTACACCTGCTAAAAAGGTGCTTTGTAGACGATCGAACACACCGACAAATGATGCTATTCTTAGGATCAATCGCAGCATCCTTGACTGTGAGACAGTAAAGATTAGGAAGATCAATAAAGCACAGGCCACATTCGTTTAGATAACACACGGGAAACTTCGGAAATCGAACTAAAATTTGTACGTTACGACTCAGGAACCATAGGAACCTACCACCTAGCAAGGAAATTTTAATATCCGCAAAATTTATCGCGCTGTCACTATTTAAATTAATCGCCGGCGCATATAGTGAAACGCCTTGTCTATGCAAACGTATGCCAGCTGATTGATGGTGGTCCATCTCTGATTAACTGACTACACAGGCCTGTCGAAGATAAACGCACGCGGTGTCAATTCATCATTGCTTTTAATATTTCACTCCTCTATTTTCTTAGGATGAAGCCATGGACGACAGCTGCAGTGTGGGGCCGAGCTCACCTAGCCATTATGCTGCTATTTCTAGCCATCACGTGCGCTTCCGGGGCTGCCTCAGCTTCTGAAGGCGGGGAAGATCAAGAATTCGATGCTGAGAAGCGAGCCTACGGAAGCATGCCATGGGGCAAGCGAGCCTACGGAAGCATGCCATGGGGAAAGCGAGCCTACGGAAGCATGCCATGGGGAAAGCGAGCCTACGGAAGCATGCCATGGGGCAAGCGAGCCTACGGAAGCATGCCATGGGGCAAGCGAGCCTACGGAAGCATGCCATGGGGCAAGCGAGCCTACGGAAGCATGCCATGGGGCAAGCGAGCCTACGGAAGCATGCCATGGGGAAAGCGAGCCTACGGAAGCATGCCATGGGGAAAGCGAGCCTACGGAAGCATGCCATGGGGCAAGCGAGCCTACGGAAGCATGCCATGGGGCAAGCGAGCCTACGGAAGCATGCCATGGGGCAAGCGAGCCTACGGAAGCATGCCATGGGGAAAGCGAGCCTACGGAAGCATGCCATGGGGAAAGCGAGCCTACGGAAGCATGCCATGGGGAAAGCGAGCCTACGGAAGCATGCCATGGGGCAAGCGAGCCTACGGAAGCATGCCATGGGGAAAGCGAGCCTACGGAAGCATGCCATGGGAAAGCGAGCCTACGGAAGCATGCCATGGGGAAAGCGAGCCTACGGAAGCATGCCATGGGGCAGGTGAGCCAACAGACAAAGACGGCCATGTCAAAGACAACCAGAATGAAAAAATCCCAGACTGATATTGCTTCAATCAGTGTACTAGTTAAGCTGCATAAACCAGCTTACATGAACGTTCGATAAATATATACCATTGCGTGCAGGTTGAAAACAGAAATAAACCAAGTTAAACATCAATGTCCTAGTTGAAGAAGAGAAACGAGCCCTTCTTCTGCACAAATTCATAAATATATATTTCACTATTGTTCACTCCATTAGTAGCGAATCAGCTCTGATACGAGCGTTTATTGATTTAAAAAACTTGTAACCATTAACTTCGATATATTGGAATTTGAAATTCGGATTGAAGCGAAAAAACGTCCTCTGCTGCTGCTATTGGCGCGGCCATTAATCGAATTCTAATCTCCGAGCAAGTGCAAGTGTAGAGGTATTACTTTTTCCTCTGCAGCGGCGCTTAAAGCATCGAAGAGAATCGCTAGCACTGCTGCAGTGCTCCGGCTAGCCAGATCCGTAGGCGCTAGCGGAACCACTTACAGCCTCTTCCGCAGCCAGATTATTAATTAGATTGCCATACCGGTGAGAAAGGAGCCCTTGAAGGTGAGGTCTTACTGGGAATTGACGAATCGAATCCCGCGATAGCAACGATGCAAGGTCTAAAGAGAGAAGCTGCAGCCGACAGCTCTGAGATCTACGCAACGAGAATCACTCTTGACAAGAGAGTATTAGCGGCGGCAAGTAGCGTGGGATTTTCACGCCCCGCAGCGGCACTTATCCCAACCACGCCAACATTCGAGGACTATCGCGCGACAGACTTCGTCAAGGCATAAGCAACAATGGTTTCTTATTTATTCATAATATTAACACTTCTCAATAAAAGCCGATGGAATGCGGTATAAACTTTCTGGAAACCGGGCAGAACCATCGGAATATCATCGGGATTGACTTGGTTTTCGCAAAGACCAAAGCAGAAATGAATGCAATAGCCGGGCAATCTTACGAATATCTTAGAGAAAAAACAGGCGCACGACCACGCAGGAATTCCAACCAACGAAAAAACGCGATTCAGTCTGGGAAAAGTAATCAACGCAGTTTGGGACAGAAGGGAACTCACTAATAGACAACTGCTAGCGATATGGATGGAGGAGTTCACGCTATTTTTTTGCATCGTGTGGAAGCTTCGGCTTCACCCGAAACTGACTGAATAACTGGCTTGAGCAATATATATTTCCATTTTCCATGCAAAGATTGCACTGGCAGGCACACAATCAGCAAGCTGATGGATTCCGCGCGATCTGTTGGCACAAAGAGATGACCAGATATTGCTTTCGTTGCTGGCTATAACTAGACTGAGCTCAAAGCAATTCCCAAGCGGACGCCAGAGCAGAATGAAAATAACTACTCTACTATAATTTCGACTACTGTCGGAATGAAGTTATTTACATGTAGTACACGGACAAGAGTGATACAGGAGTTAATATCATCACCTTTTATATCTGTGCTTCTGAGCCCTATGTCCTAATGTTGAAACAAGAAATACGAGCTAGAAGAACATAAGCATAAAAAACTTTTCATACGCTCAAGTGTGTCAGGTTTCAAATGACATATTTCAACCGTGATTAATCACCAACACTTACTTTATTGAACCTAAAAAGCATAAAATTACGCAAAACAATGTTACATTATTTAGCGAAAATGCAAGCAAAATTACATTAATTAAGTTCCCAATAACAGGTCAGCCACCGGAGCATAGTTCTTTACTGCAAGAAATATTTAACATTTTTTCGTAGATTAGTTACAGAAACAACAGGCTGCTAGCAAATAGAAAACAGGCCTTACGGGAAATAAGATGCCTACTAAGTTTAGAGAGCTGGGAGAGGGGTGGTGACGCTTCCAACTCTAGGAACTTGAGGGTGGTGACGCTTCCAACTCTAGGATCTTGAGGGTGGTGACGCTTCCAACTCTAGGATCTTGAGGGGTGGTGACGCTTCCAACTCTAGGATCTTGAGGGTGGTGACGCTTCCAACTCTAGGATCTTGAGGGTGGTGACGCTTCCAACTCTAGGATCTTGAGGGGTGGTGACGCTTCCAACTCTAGGATCTTGAGGGGTGGTGACGCTTCCAACTCTAGGATCTTGAGGGGTGGTGACGCTTCCAACTCTAGGATCTAGAGGGGTGGTGACGCTTCCAACTCTAGGATCTTGAGGGGTGGTGACGCTACCAACTCTAGGATCTTGAGGGGTGGTGACGCTACCAACTCTAGGATCTAGAGGGGTGGTGACGCTACCAACTCTAGGATCTAGAGGGGTGGTGACGCTACCAACTCTAGGATCTTGAGGGTGGTGATGCTACCAACTCTAGGATCTAGAGGGGTGGTGACGCTACCAACTCTAGGATCTTGAGGGGTGGTGACGCTACCAACTCTAGGATCTTGAGGGGTGGTGATGCTACCAACTCTAGGATCTAGAGGGGTGGTGACGCTACCAACTCTAGGATCTTGAGGGGTCGTGACGCTACCAACTCTAGGATCTTGAGGGGTGGTGACGCTACCAACTCTAGGATCTTGAGGGGTGGTGACGCTACCAACTCTAGGATCTAGAGGGGTGTTAACATCTCGGCACTAACAGGGTACTGTAAGCTGGTTAATATCAAAACATTTTTTTATTCGAAACTAGCACGGACTTGCTATGAACAATTGAGATAGAAAAATTGTTGAATTTTGTTATTTCATTCAATCAATAGCAGATCAATAAGGCTATTTTTCAGATCAGATCCTGTCTAGGCATTCCAGGATGACAACGGAATTGCGCGCACCACAATCATGCCCATGCGCTGCTGCTGCTGCTGTTGCTGGTCAGGCCGCAGAATCTCGACAGCTTCGTCAAGCACACATTCATGAAAGGGTCGAAGCCGCGCAATACGCCGCTAATACGACGTTTGCCGTTGAGCTGGATTGAGACGCGCTTATCCAGGTATTTTTCAGTTCGGGATTTTGGGCTTTGCTCATGGCTGCCGATGCTGTTGCTGCAAGTATTTTTCAAGATTATCAATTTTATTTGAAAAAGTGAGGAACACAAGTCATTCGTTTACGAGAAGTTGTATCAGAATATGGCTTGGAGGTTTGCTCGAATAAAACTAGAGGTTCTGGGAGGGTATCACTGGCATAGAACTAGAGGATCTGGGAGGGTATCACTGGCATAGAACTAGAGGATCTGGGAGGGTATCACTGGCATAGAACTAAGAGGATCTGGGAGGGTATAGCTGGGATAGAACTAAGAGGATCTGGGAGGGTATAGCTAGGATAGAACTAAGAGGATCTGGGAGGGTATAGCTGGGATAGAACTAAGAGGATCTGGGAGGGTATAGCTAGGATAGAACTAGAGGATCTGGGAGGGTATAGCTAGGATAGAACTAGAGGATCTGGGAGGGTATAGCTAGGATAGAACTAGAGGATCTGGGAGGGTATAGCTAGGATAGAACTAGAGGATCTGGGAGGGTATAGCTAGGATAGAACTAGAGGATCTGGGAGGGTATAGCTAGGATAGAACTAGAGGATCTGGGAGGGTATAGCTAGGATAGAACTAAGAGGATCTGGAGGGTATAGCTAGGATAGAACTAAGAGGATCTGGGAGGGTATAGCTAGGATAGAACTAGAGGATCTGGGAGGGTATAGCTAGGATAGAACTAGAGGATCTGGGAGGGTATAGCTAGGATAGAACTAAGAGGATCTGGGAGGGTATAGCTAGGATAAAACTAGAGGATCTGGGAGGGTATAGCTAGGATAGAACTAAGAGGATCTGGGAGGGTATAGCTAGGATAGAACTAAGAGGATCTGGGAGGGTATAGCTGGGATAGAACTAAGAGGATCTAGGAGGGTATAGCTAGGATAGAACTAAGAGGATCTGGGAGGGTATAGCTAGGATAGAACTAAGAGGATCTGGGAGGGTATAGCTAGGATAGAACTAAGAGGATCTGGGAGGGTATAGCTGGGATAGAACTAAGAGGATCTGGGAGGGTATAGCTAGGATAGAACTAAGAGGATCTGGAGCATTGATTAAATATTACAACTAAACGCTCTAGCACGGTGCTGGTACAGACAACATGGTAAGGTAGCCAATATGCATAAAAATAATACGATTATGCTGAAGCTAGCTTCCAAGAAATGCCTTGTTACTGATTTAATGAAATTACTGAAGAACGAAGTATTTCGCAGATTAAAAAATGCAATAATATGCGATGCGCGTCCATATATTTTATTTTAACGTCAACTAGGCGTCACAAAAGCAAGGCGATCAACTGGGCCTTGGAAACCAGGCTTAAGCAAACTCGAACTCCGGATCCAACTGCTTCAATCTTTGCAATTTAGCGCGCAATCGGCGCGAACGACCGCGCGCAGCCGCCGCGGAGTCTTTTGTAGAAACGGCAGTCGGCTGCTCCTTAGCCTTGGGCTGCTTCTTCAGCCGGCCGTCCGACGCGAACGTCAATCGTTTTGGATCCGGCACCACCTTGCACCTGAGCAGCCGGGTGAACATTAGGTAATTATCCAGCGTTTCGGCCACCGTCTTGGCAGCTGCCGGTTCGGCCATTTCAACAAAAGCGATGCCTTTGGCGTTGCCGGCTCCGGACTTCGAGCGGGGCACTCGACACGGTGAACCCGGCCGAATTGGCTGAGAAATCGGCGAAGCTGCGGCTCGCGCAGGCCGTCGGCAGGTGCGAAATCAGTACGCAGTGGCCGCCTTGCCGGGCCGGTCTGATTGGCAGGGTGCGCCGGCGCTTCTTACCTGGAGTCGATTTGCTCGGTAGCGAGTCGTCGGCTTCCACTTCAGCAGACACCTTTTGCTGTTTCTGGGTCTTCTTTGCCGAAGCAGTAGCAGCAGCAGTCTTGGTTGTTTTACTTTTTGCTGCTTTTGGCGGCATCGCTAATAATTTAATTTATGATCGAGTTTTATTTAATCTAATAGACGGCTCTTGGTTCTTTTGAGTCTTTGTTTGGCTGAAATCGTTAGACATTGATTTAATAATAATTAATAATAATAGCGACATCGACTCGCCATAAAGCAGCACTGAGGCAAATCCGCACATTCCGCTGAGTCCTGAGCACATACAAGTGCCCCAATACTGTACACAGGCACACACAGGGTGTACAGCGGCACTGACTGACTGTCTAATCGTCAGGCATGTACACTCTGTGCCTCGGGGGCTGGCCCTCATGGGCGTGAATCGCACAATAACCCTGAATTCACTTAGTTGTAATCACGAATGAAATAATGAAAGTGATAGTAAATAGAAACACAAGACGTACATTGTATTAGTAACATTTACTTTTTCAGTGTGCAAAAACACGAAATCAGTTAAATCACATTTTAGCATTGACTGAATGGCCGCAATTCACTAGTAGAGGCAGATAGGAAGCTCAAAACGGTTTGTAAGCAAGACTAATAACACATCAACATGAACGAAAGAAAATGACAATATATAGTTGAAAAAGAGTGATAACTTTCTAGTCTAAAGTTTCCTATAGATTTCCTGATTACCAATGCCAATAATTATCCCGAAGGATGCCATCAGATATGGTACTAGCAAAGCCACTATTTTTCCGCCATAGATTCAAACGCCTGCAACATTGCTAACTGCACATGACATTTCGTGCTGACATGAAATCTGCCGTTTGAAATATTCTATGTGCAATTACAAACAAACACTTCATAATCCTCTAAAATAGCTTACTACATCACTTGCAAAAAATGCGTTCGTCTAATTTCATGAGTAGTAAAGATAGCTTTTTATATTTCTAAATAGGATGGAATACGGGATGGATGTTATAACTTTTGAACCAATACAGGCACTGTCTTCAAACTTTACAAAATTCAACCAGTTACTGGTAATGAGAAATCACGAAAAATATTTATACTGACTAATTTCTCATTAACTGTGTAGCCTAGTGGCTAGAGAGTTGGACTCACGACTTGAAGGTCGGGGGTTCGATTCCCGATTCCACTGGAACAATTTGTGTCATTGAGAAAAACACTTTAAAACTCTGCATGGGTGCCAGCATTAGCTGGGGTAATTGAGGGTGTGTGTTTCAACCCCCAGTCCTTGGACTGAACAGCCGTACGCAGCCTTCAGATGCGTCGGTTGCACATCTGGCCAAATTGGGGGGGCAGCAATCAAATATTATATTTTTATTATACTTGTAGAATTCTGCGCCAATCTGTATTTTTAAATCTCTTCTACTACCGTACATCATTTTAGAATCTGTTTGCCTGGACTAAGCAGTCAGTCAGTCAGTCAGTCAGCCAGGGAAAAGTCAAGCATTCTCCGCAGGCAGGAACTGCAGAACACCGCATTTACCGGCCACCATCCAGTCGGAATGCTGAGCGTCGGCCGCCTCGGCTTGTCCGGGCGCTAAACCGGCCACCACGTTCGATTTGAGAGTGCGAACTAACAGCAGAGGCGCCGGACGGAAGCGGCCGACGGCTTTGGCCAATGGTGCGGTTGGCGGCCAGGCCAGATCACTGACGGCCTTGCGATAGTTGAGATCGCCTTTGAGCACAACGCAGTCAGCCTGGCTCAGCTTTTTATAAAGCTTTGCGCCCAGCGGCGAAGTTTCCATGTCGGCAAATGCTAGCCAAGTTGTCCAAAACGGGTCGCTACCGGACGATAGCTGTCCGGTAGACAGGCGAGACCGAAGCGACTCGGCCAGCTGGACGGATGATTGGCCGGCCGAGCCGGAGGCCAGCCAGTCAAGCGTGGCAGCCAAGTCCAGTTCAGTAGCGTCGGACACAAACCAGGGCGCCGCTTTGGTGTGCAGCCGGACTTTTCCAGCGTGACCACCGCGTAGAAGGCATTCGGCTAGGCAGAGGTCCGACACCAGCTCCGGGCCGACGTTGTCCAGCACGATCTGCGGGACATGATTGTACATTCAGTCTTGCTCAAACACGTACTCAGAGAACGAGAAATGTCGTCAATGCGCACACCTGGAATTTTGGGGGGGGAGGGGACTCTGGATCATAATAATAACACAGTGAAGTAATACACGCCGATATAGTTATCGGCGCTGACTCCTGAACACATTACACACAAGGGCGCCAATACTGTACACAGGCACGCACTCATACACACGCTCACACAGGGGTTGATGGCGTGAGTCAGAATGCTATGCCTATTTGAATTCCGTGTAAATATATTAGTGACAAATTCCACTCCAGGTGTGCAGAGTATTTCCAGTCGGAGCTCACATGCACAACAGCGACAGCAGGACCGCGCTGGCGCAAACAGTCGACAAACTGATCGGTGTGGTCCAGCAGGATGATCAATCCGGAGGAGTTGGCGTCATCCGCGGCCAGCTGGTGCGCCTCGGCCAAAGCTGACAGCGACAGGTCGGCCAGATTGGCTGACAGGCAGAGCCGGAGCAGCCGGCGCAGCTGAGGCGCGCCGTTGGCAGCCTCTGCTTCGGCCTCGGCTGCCAGAGCGGCTTCGGCGGCAGCGGCAGCCAGCGCGGCGGAGCCAAGCAAACTTTGCCGTTTCTCGGGCGCGAACAGATCAATGCCGACCGTCAGATCGGCTAGATTGACCAGCTCCAGCAGCCGCCTATACATGTAGCATTCAACATACAGCCAGGGCTCTTTAAACCAACTCGGCGCTCGGCCAAGCGTTTCAGTCAGCTCGGCCAGGTAGTCATTCCAAGCGGTCGTGTCCGAGGCGGAGTCGGACAGCGGCAGCAGCGGCTTGTCTGTCTGCAGTTCGTTGCGCAACCGGGAGACGCCGCCAATGATGACGGATTTGACTCGGTCCATGTTGGTGGAATTAAACTCCGACTTTCTGCGACACACTGAGTCGGCCACCTTGGCTAGGATCACTGGCAGCCGGTCGCGCACAGTTTTATAAGCGAATGAATCGACAAATCTGGCCGATAGAGGCTCGGGCAGGTTGTCTACTTGAGCAGCGGCGTCTGATGACTGCGCCTGCAGCATGGATACAGTTCTTAGATACTAACCTCGCTACTGACAGTACAGGCCATAGAATAATGCCATCTTAAATCTCATTAAGCAGCATCTGATGACTGCGCTTGCAGCATGGATACAGTTCCTATATACTAACCTCGCTACTGCAGCTGATGATTAAGGGTGTAGAGCATAAGCTCAAAGTGCTCTGATGGACAGTATACTTGCTTTTCTACACTGGCTAAACTGACTTGACTTGTACTTGGACTACATACAATTTGCATTAAAACTGTCTTTGATTTTGTTCGATCCTTCAGCACAATATCTATAATTTTTTTTAAACACTATTGATCAATAAATATCTACAACCCAATATGAACCAATAGTAATTGCCCTGAATATGTTAGCTTAGGATGAAACACAGGCAAACAAATTTGAAAAAGAAATATTGCATGTTTTTGATGCTCCTGTTTTCAATACTACTTAGTTTTAAAGCAATAATTCTAAAATAATCTAAGCATTTATAAAAATGAGACAATATTGACTAGGCTAGGCTTTTCCTATAAATATAATCTATATATTAAACTATAATAAAAGTATTGTATTCTACTTTAATGAAGGCTCATTATTCTTATAAGATTAAGACAGAGCCACACTTGGACAGTGGGTGCTACATTATTTTTTGAGTATAGACTATTAGTTTATACATAAGCTCTATATCAATGGAGCTATATAAGAAAGGCAAATGATATTAAAAGATCTCTTATCGAAATTTCTATTTCTTTTTTTGGTAAACTTGCCTCTTGAATAGAAATGTAGCTTCTTATCTTTATACTATAGTCCTAGGCTAGCCTAGGCATCTATATATGCTTAATAGTACATATTATGTTTATATATATCACCTTAATGTATTGAGTTTAAAAATAAAAAACTTCAATTTAATGGCTTTTAGCTTAGGAAGAAATCAGGATTCAAAAAGCCAAAATAAGTTAATGCAATGATAGGTATGTGGTCATTTTATTTGTTAACTTTTTGTTTACTAATTTTCATAGTCATTTTGTTTATTTTGTTTGCCAATTAGGTTATTTTATCTGCCATGAAAATTTTTATAGCCAAAAAGATATATAGTTTAAGTTGTAATAGACCCTTACTTACCTCTAAATAGTTTCTAGTTTTGCTAGAGAGAGCCTTGCTAACATGTTTACTTATTTTTAGATATTCTACTATAAAGTGCATATAATATAGTACATGCAACTTATATACACATGACTATATATAATTCAATCAATTCTTAGGTATTATGCTTTGCTTTGCATATTTACATACTATCTACTGTGTTATATATAGACTATAATTGGTTAAATTACAATCACAAGATATTTTAGTAATTTTGGTAATAAGTAATTCATTATAGTAATAAGAATAAAACTTTTTGGTGATAGCCATTGTGGTTTCAAGCAAAGCAAAGAGTTCCCTTGCTAAGCTTAAGTAATGAAGCCTAAAATTTTAGAGATTTGTAATCTTTTTATGTTTTTTATATATTATAAATTCTAGTAGTTTTATAAATTAGCACTTTAAATAGGCCCTATTATATCATTATATTAGTTTTTATGACAATCACTTAATATGAAAATTGCTTTGAAATGATTAAGTTTGAAAAGTACGAGGGTTGTGTCATAAATTTGCTGACAAACTTATATAGCATCTGTTTCTTTTGTACTTTGGGGCAAAATTTTTGTTATAGACTAAGGCACCATTGATCTTATTGTCTATGGAAAATCTTCCTTTTGGCTTTTGAGATAAAGCCGAAATTGAGTGGCATTCAAACCACCCTTCTAGCCAGTATAGAGAAAAGTGAAGCTGCCAAGCGCACTGTCATTTGGTTGTTTGTGGAAGCAGCAGAAGAAGCAGGCTGATATTTATTGCAAGCTACTGCAAATCTTTGGTGAGGATGCACCTTCAAAACAAACTGTGTCAAAGTGGGTGCAGTGCTTTGAGGACGGCTAGGAGACAGTTGATGATGCTCCCTGCCTAGGTGCACCGTGGTCATCTACTTCTAGTGACAATATCCAGCGTGTGCAGCATACCCTGGATGATGATTGTGGAGCAACCCTGAGGCAGTTAGAGGACTTGTTGGCAATACCAATGAAGAGCATTCTTTTCATCATCTCTGACCATCTACATATGACACAAGTTGTTGCACAATGGGTCCCTAAACTGCTGACTCTTGTCCAACTGCAAGAGAGGGTCCAGATGTGCTGCCACCTGCTCAATGCCTATCAAAATGAGCCTGACTTTTTGGCTGCCTGGTGACTGGTAATGAAATGTGGTTTTACTTCTACGAACTGGAAACGAAACAGCAGAGCAGCATCTGGAAGGCTATTCACAAACCCCAATTAGTCAAGGCCAAGGCAGTATAGTCAGCAGGTAAGCACATGGCCACCGTGTTCTGGGACAGAGAAGCATCTTGCTGATTGAGTGGCTACCTGAAGGCAGAACCATCAATGCCCAGTACTACTGTGAAATATTGGAATGGCTCACCAGGGGCACTGTGCTGCAGTAGGACAATGCTAGGCCGCATACCTACAATGCAACTATGGATGTCATCAGGAGACTAGGCTTCAAGTTGCTGCCTCACCCTGCCTATTCTCCTGACCTGGCCCCTAGTGACTACTGGTTGTTTCCTAAAATGAAAGAGCCTCTTTGTGGCCATTGCTATAGAAGCCTTTCTGCACTCAGCTCGGCCATCAGCCAGTAGGTACAAGGGACCCCATGGAATTCTTCACCCAGGACAGCAGCAAGCTGCCAGAGAGATGGCACAAATGTATGCAGCTTGGGGGCAACTATGTTGAGAAATGCAATGTTGACAATTAGGCCTAACTGTTCTTTGTTTTGTTTCTTTGATATTTGTAGTTGTCAGCAAATTTATGACAACCTTCATATAATACCTCTTGTCTTTCTTTTCTAAGCCTTAAACTACTTGCATGTCATACATGATATCTTGAATGAAATAGCCCCATTGCATGGAGGCCTCACTATCAATTCTATATAGGCCTAGGGCCTGCCTAGTTATCTAGTATAAAGAAATAAGAACTATCTATGCCTTACAAAGTGGAACATGGTATTATACCCTCTCTCTCTCTCTATATGGGTAGGGTATATGGGTAGGCCCTATATGCATAATGATCATTGCTATACAGGCTTACAGCCAGAAATTCCTGTATAGGAATAGGATAGGCCTAAATATCCAGATATCTAGATATCTGGGATAAATATTCCTTTTTGAATTGAAATTTCCTTCTCCTGTGCATGTGGGTAATATTTTTTACTGAGACAAGGCGCAAAATCGCAATCTATGCCCAATTCCTCTTTTTTCTTATTTCAAGGCAGTGCAAAAAGGCTTTAAGGCTTAAAAAGGAAATAGGTTATGACATGAGACTGCACCTAAACTGCACCCACTTTTTCAATTTCAGGGGTGCGATTTCAAATTTTGGGGTGCATGCGCACACTGCGCACAAAAGAATCTAGTACAGTGCACCACACAGTGAAAACAGAGAACAGGGACAAATTTCAATCGTGATCGTCTACCGAAAATGGTAAGTTAAGTAATGACGTCCTCCGAAAGAATACCACTTTATAATGACCTTAATAATTTAATGCAGTAAACTAGGACTAGGAGATTGCCTAGACTTATTTGAAAAGCCTTTTCCTTTTTATTCATCAATTCTATCTCGTCAGTCAGTACAGTAGGTTTCTGATTAACCAGTCAATCAATACTAGGTCCTAGGATGCCTCGGACAAAATCACCTAAAGTTCTACGTTTAAATAAATTGCCACATTAAAACAAACATTATGCTTAAAAATTAAATTAAGTTGAGTAATACTATGAGAAAACATGTTGGGATATAAACATGTTAACCTTTACTATAAGTAACAGTATTATACTGTTTGTATTACTTTTATCCAAAAGGTCGTGTTTGAAAAAAATTTAAGTTTTTGGGCAATTAAACGTGGGACAATTAAGAGGAAGGAAATAAGGTAATTACATTAAAAAGTATTTTTTATAATGCTAGCTAGATTTTTATTAAGAAATATTGAATACAGTAGTAAAGCTAATTAAAGTACAAGTGCTATGATTCTGAATCATGAATATGAGTTTGATATGCTAAATCCTAAATCTGATTTTTTTGTTGTCTTGACTTAAGTCTTATTTAAGACTCTAACATACAGAGTCGAAAAATCAGAAAATAAATCATAATGTAACTTTCATTTGGCTTATTGCTATACCTAGTCTATACTATGTATGTTACGTATAAAGTAGACAATTTTGATATCATATAAATAAAGCTTAAGATCAACATTTATGGCGAAAACCAACGCGTTTCAACCCACTAGGGCCGTCGTCAGGGTTTATTTTATCACTGAACGAAACACTCAATATAAATAAGCAAACGATTGTACTATCTCAAGTGTCAAATTGAAAACGGGAGGGTAACCAATGTACGAAAACATAAAAAATTAGGGTTGGAGTTAAGTGAGAATAATGAGAGGGGAGAGAGAGAGAAGGCAAACAGATGTAAAAAACAAATGTACGCGCAACAAAAAATAGTCAAACTCAAAACACCCTAAGAAGGTGGCCCGCACCACTATGTAGCAATTGCACATTGAGACTGGGATTTTGAGCTTTGATGTGCAGCGCTTCAAGAATGCTAAGCTTGAATTCAGAGTTAGCACGGTTGATAATTTTAAACAATTCAATCTGTTCTCTGTCACAGCAGCCCTTGCATTCCAGATGGTGGTCCTGGATAGCAGATTTTTTCAGCCAATGCTCCCTAACTCTGGTGTGCAGGTGTCTTTTGGTTTTTCCCACGTAAGAGATATTCTGATCTTCAGAACAACAAAATTTATAGACGACACCTGCAACTAGAGCACGAGGAACACGGGACTTGAATTGCTGACAAATTGACCCACCTTGGCAGTGCGAAAGACAATCCTAATCGGAGTGTTGTACCATTTCCGAAAAGATCTCTCAAGCTTCTTTTTCAACAAGATAGATGGATACCATAGAACAGCAAGATCATCACGGGGTCATCCGGCTTTTTACTATGATTCTGTTGCAGTCTGCCAGTAACCTTATTAGTGACAAACTTGAAAATCAAACCGACTAATGAGATTTTTTGGGTATCCGTTCATACTGAAAATCCTAGTCAAATTTTCACCTCCTCATCAAACGCAGCAGGAACTACACAGAGAGTAAGCTCTGTGCAGCATACAATGGATCAGGCCAATATTCCACTGTTTCGGACAGAGGGCATTGAAATTCAACAGTAACTCTGGCCTCTGCCTCTGACTCTCCCTACATCCTTGGATCCTTTGAAACTTCTATTTCTCTTCTGTTTTCTCTCTTCTCTCTCATCCTTGTCTCTCTTCTCTGAGCTCTCTCTCCTCTCCTCTCTTCTCTTTTTCCTCTCTCTTCTCTCCCTCTTCTCTCGATCTTCCTCATTTCTCTCTCTTTTACATCTCTTT